>LR750074.1:712108-759074 GCA_902729485.2 Mus minutoides
TCAGATGAGGAAGATGCAACGGACTCTCAGTCAGGTGTTTTCTTTGTCATGTCTGTCCTTTCTCTGTCACAAGTTTGGTGTGTGCATTAACATGGAGTCTGATGTGTAATTTACTCATTTTGAACATATATTGGATTTATATGTATGTACTTCAATCATAAGTCAAAAGCTCAAAACACTAAAATGTATGGAAGTACCAGTTCATAGCCTACTATACAATGGTAATTATAGAACTAGGTAGGTAAGCCAACTATCTTAAGTCATGTCTAAGACAATAGGGGGTGATAGAACCCCGAGTAAATAAACTGTAGGATGCATAGGATACAGCCTGTACTCTTCACAGGAATATTTATTTTAGAAAAACAAAACAAAACAAAACAAACAAACAAACAAAAACAAAGCCCAGTGAGTAAACAGAAACCAATTCTTTCCCTCCCTTCTTCCCTTTCTCCTTCCCTCCTAGACTTCCTCCTTTCTTCTCCTTCTCCCTCCCTCTCTCCCTCCCTCCCTCTCTTCTTCTTTCTTCTGCTAGGATCCATTGAGCCCAGGGTCTTCATGCATCCTAGACAAGCACTCTACTATCTTGCTAACTCTGTAATCCCCAAACATTGTTCTCATTGAAACCAAACTGGTTGACCAACTTGTTGTGGGCAGATTTTCATCTTTAAATTGTTGATGGGATCAAGTTTGATAAAGACAGTAAATTCTTTTCCTAAATGCAGAATAGAGATTGTTTTGAGAAAGACAACAGACAAGGAAGATCTTTGTTATAGAACCTCGGAGGGGATGTAGGAAGGAAGGTATGCTTGCCTGGGGCTGTATGTCTTGGTCCTGGAAGTTTCTAGTAATAAGGTTGGGATTTGTTATCTAACTGAAACCACCTTTGTGAGAAATAAACAAAGTAATTCAATTTAAATAAATTATAAACTACTATGAAAATATCAGTTATATTTTTATAGTCGTAATTCATACTTCTCAGTGCAGGTCCTTCACAAGATCATGAGCTTCTGCTGTCTGCGCTTGTTTCTTTTTGTTTGTTTGTGTTTTATCAGCAGCAACTAGGTGTTGTTAAACAGTTACTGGCATGCCAGCATAAGGCTGAGGTAGCATTGACTTTTTATTAGAGCTGTGACTTGCTAGCCAGGCTCATGTAGCACAAACAGCTTGCTCTAGGCTGGATCACTCGGCTGCCATCTTTGTTGGGATAGCATCAGTCAACAACAACAACAACAAAAAATTATCACCAAATAACAAATCTTTAATCTAACAGTGGAGAAGTCTAGGCAAGAGAATCATAAATTGGGGGCTAGCCTGAGCTACATAGCAGCTCTATCTGTATATTAAAAAATGTTATCAGGACACAGGCCCTGTGGTCTTCCATTCAAGGACAGGGCTTGGTATTATTAGATTTGAATGCTAAGGGTCATTCTTTTTTAAATAAGCAAACAGCAACCAAGCAAAAAACATATGTAAATGTTCTAAATGGAGATGGTCAGACAATCCCTGTCTTTCCACCAAACGTTTAGACCACTAAATGTGTATTAAGTATGCTGCTTTGGAGAGATACTTTCCCTGGGAATCCAGGGGAAAAAACACTGTTTTTGTTTTGCTTTATTTAGTTTCACCATAAAACCAAAATTTCATTAGATGTGAGAAACTTTGTGACTAGCCCTGTTTTTTGCTGTGAACTTTGTTCCAGCACACACACACCAAAGTTCATTTCCTACTTGAACTTGATTCTCCTCTATTAACAGGAATGGTCTCCCATGTCTGGGAAATCTTGACAAAAAAAAATTGTTGTTGTAAGAATTATCTTTATAATTTTGGTTAGGTTTCCCCCTCCTTCCTCTACCCTCTCTCTGTCCCTCTCTATCTTTCTGTCTCTGTGTCTCCCTCCCTCTTTCCCCTCCCTCCCTCCCTCCTTCCCTCTCTCCCTCTCTCCCTCTCTCCCTCCCTCCCTCCCTCCCTCCCTCCCTCCTTCCCCTCCCCCTCCCTCCCTCCTTCACTTTATCCCTTCCTATTGGAGTTTGAACTCAAGGGCTTACACATGCTAAGCACACACTGAGCTAGGTCCAGTTCTTTTTCTAAATTCCAAATCAGTATGATGAGAACTTTTGATTCTCAAACTTTGGTTTTCCAAGTTTTCAGAATAAAAAAGAAAGAAAGAAAGAAAGAAAGAAAGAAAGAAAGAAAGAAAGAAAGAAAAAGAAAAACAATTTAAAGACTGGAGGGATGTTTTGGTGCTCAAGAATGTATATTGCTCTTCTAGAGGACCCCAGTTCTGTTCCTAGCACCCATATCAGGCCTTTTGCAGCATCCTGTACCTTCAGATCCAGGGCCTCTGATACTCTTCTTTAGACTTTAGGGCACCTTCACTTACACACACACACACACACACACACACACCACACACACCACACTTAAAGATAAAAATGTAAATCTTTAAACAAGTTTTTTTAAACTACTTGGTAGGGGCCCTGAAGACATGGTTCAGTGGTTTAGAGCAGTGTTTTTTCTTTCAGAGTACCCAAGTTTGAGTCCCAGCACTTATGTGGAGGTTCACATCTGTCTGTAACTCCAGTTCCAGGGGATTTCTCTTCTGTTCTCTGTGGGCAGTAGGCATACATGTATACACAGACATACATGAAAGCAAAATATCTATATACATAAAATAAAAATAACATAATAAAGTTGCTGGGACCTGCATGGCTTTGGGATTGACCTTTCTGGGATGACAGGGAAGGAAGACAATGACAGTTTCTGGGGTCAGGCAGGCATGTGCTCTGATGGATAGGAGCCAGTATCCTGAATCTCCGCACACTCACTAGTAACAATGAGGTAGGAAGCAGGTCATCAAAGCTCAGTAGGGGGCTTCTAGAGGCGATCAGTCTCAGTTGTAATCAATCTGGAGGAGGAAGCTTTGGTAGATATTTCCTGTGCAGTTCTTAGACCAAGGACCAGGGACCAGGGACAAGGAACCAGGGTACCACCTTGCTATTCTTCTGAGCCTAGCCTGGGGAAGGCCTTGCCATTCCCATGGATCTGAGGTGTTGGGGTCTTTGACATGGTTGTGCTTGAGTCACTCAGGACTTCATCTCCTCCCCATGAGTATAAAATAAAATACTTTGGGGATAGTGTTGTTGTTGGTTTTTTTTTTTTTTTTTTGGTTTTTCGAGACAGGGTTTCTCTGTATAGCCCCTGGAACTCACTTTGTAGACCAGGCTGGCCTCAAACTCAGAAATCCGCCTGTCTCTGCCTCCCAAATGGTGGGATTAAAGGCATGCACCACCACTGCCCGGCGATAGTTTCATTCTTGCACTTGTTAATTGTCAAATAAATGTTATTTTGATATGGGCTCACAGAATCTACCAACACTTCCCTATTCATTTTGTTAAAGCAAAAATTCTCTGCATTAGCATCATGTAGAAGAAAATAATTGGATTTGGGAGAAATTATGGGGTAGCAGTTAATTAAAATTTGCTTGAATTCATTCTTTCTTTCCCAGAAATGCATTTAGACAGATTGTTTTAAATTGTACTTTCTTTGCTGTTATTGGAACGGAATCCTCAATTATAAAGCACCAATGACTTGATTTCTGTTCATTTTTAAAGTCTATTACTTTAAAGCAATTTCATCTTGCTATGAACAGATTTGGGAGCATTTAAAATAATAATTATTGTTATACTTATTTAAATTAACTATATCGCCTTACTCAGTTTAACTTTCTGAAAAAAAAAACTCACTATTAGTGAAAAGATATAATTAAAACTGTGGGTTTTGGGTTTTTTTTTTTTTTGGAAATGTTTTTAGTGTATTAGGAAATAGCCTCAATTCTTCATTATGAATCTTATTATCTGAGTTCTATTGTTTTGATGGTTACCTGCATATATGTGTACATATAAAGTATGTATGATGTACATATAATCCTCTTTGTGTGTTTGGGCATATGTGTGTCATAGCATGCATTGAGAGGTCAGAGGCACCCTTGGGTATTGGTCTCAGCTTTCTGCCTTGTTCTTGGCAATATCTTCTGTTTGTTTGTTTGTTTGTTTGTTTGCTGTTGTTGTTATTTCCCATTGCTTCAAATTCCAAAATAGCTTGTCCTTGAGCTCCTAGGGATTCATCTGGGAATGTGAATCTTTCCACTTAGGAAGTACTCAGAAGCCAATGTCTCCCTTGCTGCATATAAGTCATGGGTACTGAAAAAAAATTCTTGTTACCAAAATGTCACCAGCACAAATTAGCCCATTTATTATTTAAATCAAATCCCTCCACCTTCAGATTTGAAGGTGACCCAGACCTGAATCAAGATCAACTTCTTATAAAGATGTTTTTTCAGAGTACAATGACCCCTGATGCTTTTCTCTCCAAGGGCTGGTGTCTGGATATGTAGAGATAACAAGCTCAATTAATCATGACTTGCAGGTCTGTACCTCTTGTTACTTACATCCACTCTGTGTCTGCTTTCATGATGTGCTAGCCTGGGCACTAACCGGTGAGTTGTTATAGAACTTAATATGCATCCTCATAGGATATGATGCGATTTCCTCTGTCTCATTCTCCCCTCCTTTCGTATCATCCTTAGTACCCCAGGGGCTTAACACCATCTTTCACAGAATAAAGAGGTGGAAGTTCCATTAGCACATTAACATATCAAAATGAGAAGACGTATCTTGTCTTGGGGAAATGTTCTATTCTCTCCAGAAGGTGAAGATTTAAAGATTTCTCTCATAACACACAGCAAGGAGATGCTAACCCTTAGCATCTCTATTGTGTCAGGGGCAATGGGGAGAAACTTAGAGCTACAGCTGGCATATGCAGCTGGTGTTAAAGATCATGGACCAAGGTGATCATGCCTCTCAGGGTGATGAGAAGATACCAGAGAAGAGATGTCGGAAGGCAATCCTGTAGGGCTGATGTAGACACCTCAGAAAAGGTAAAGAAGTGCTGTCAGCTGCTTTTCAGAGTCTGTACTCATGACCAGTAAGCTTTGAGTTGGTCTAGTCTCTGATATTAACAAAACAGGTACACAGACACAGACACACAGGCACACACAGACAGAAACATGTAGCCATTATATTTGAAGTGAGGTTATGTTGAAATGTAGAAGGATCATAGCTCAACACGCAAGCCTAGATAAATGGTGAGGTTCGTTTTTAGAAAACAAATTATTTTGTATTTTTTCTTTTGTTGAATACCTAGAATCTCAAAGCTATCATATGTCCATAATTACCTCCACTAGCTTCTTTAACGAGAAAAGAAGAGAAAGAGGAGAGAGGAGAGGAAAGGGGGGAAGGAAGAAGGGAAGGGCAGGGCAGGAACTCTAGTTTGGAAACTGTCTCCTACTTAGTCAGGACACACAAATAGATTGTACACTCTATTAATAGTCCTGGTTTCATCCCAGCTTGCAAAGAGCAATTGTCCACGAATCAGGGACCTACCTAAAGTTGTCATCTTGGATTATACTCACAAGGGAATTTCTGGCTCATTAGAATATGTATTTTTGGTCTAACACGAGAGGCCAGGGCTCCACATTCCTAAGGACTGCTCAACAAATGTGAGACCCTCCTTTACAGCAGGCAGGCAGGCAGGAAGGCTCCCCACCCCCGAGCTCACTCATGTTCCCTCTGCTATTTCCCATCTCTAAAATCACCCTATTTAAGGAGGCTCTTATATGGATATGAACGCCTTGCATATAAAAGATGATTCTTAGCTTGCTGTGTTTCTGGCATCCAATACTGTGCATGGAAGAAAGCACTGCGATGCCCATTTTTTGAACCGAATGACTTGCACTTTGTTGTAGCCATACTCAGAAGCCAGCCCGCGTGACTTGCCACAAGGTTCGAGGACCAGGAGGGTTACATTCTGAAGTCTCTCATCAGTGCCCGTTGTGTAGGATGAATCACTTGAGTGGGAAGGTGACATAGGAACATGACAGGCTTCCTGGTGCTCCATCCATTGCGGGTTTCTTCCGTTTGCCAGTGCTGCTGTTTTCTCTGCCATCATTTTACTCTGCTCCCTGCTCTGTGGTCACCCTAACAGAAGGGTCTGTTTTCCTTTCCGACTGTTATTTTCTCCTAAGCGGGTGGAATCCGTGTTGTGTGTTTTCCCAGAGAGATACTGTCCAGAAGGTTTTTCCCAAAGGACCACAGCTCTGATTCATTTTTTTAAATTGCTTCAACATTATTTTGTTTCTACCCTTGCTAATGCTCATAAAATTCATGCCATAAAGAAACAAACTTTAGAGGCCGTGAAAGGACAAGACTGCGACTGCGTAGCTGTTTACTTTCTTGGCAATGATTTTGCTCTTCTGTGCTCTGAGCTTCCCCAACGTGAAGCTGGCTCCCCAGCACGCTCTCATTTCCCAAACAGTGCGGCACCCGAGGGATACTGAGCATCCTTTCTTTACAGTGTGGCAAACTTCTAGTAAGAGGAGAGTACCTAGTTCTTTTGCCAGCTTCCCAGTTTTGTGTTCTTCCCTCCCCACCATCAATCAGGAACGTCTAAAGATACAGCCCTCCACTGCTGAGTGGCGGACACTTTCAGGGTATTGCTTCTGAACGCTTCCCCTCTATGGACTCCTTCTAGCACAGACCCTGTAGGTGATACTCAAACCTGTGACCTTGAACTGGACATGATTGGGGTATTGGACTCCACCTGATGACACTTACTAAACTTTATTGTCACATGGGAAATCATCCCGCTCCCCATCAGAGGCGGTGGGAGCACTCCTCGCCTCATCATTTACAGCGCGCAGGGGTGGGGGTGGGGGTGGGGTGGGGAGGATTCTTGTAAGTCTTCTGTAAGTCTATCTTCATCTTAGGGGAACTGGAAAGTGCGCTCCGCTTCCAGCTCCTTGATCTTCTTTTCCTTTTCTGCTAAGATGTCTTCGAGCTGAGTGATCTTCTCCGTCTGAAGGGAAAGTTGAGTGGACAGCTCCATAATCAGGGAAAACTTCCTGTCGCTTTCTTCCACAGGTGGGAGACCTCCTCCGTAGAGTACTTCCACTGAGTTGGTTGCTAAAGCAAATGAAGACAAACAACAAAAGAGGAGAGTCATTTTCCATCTGCGTTCTCAGAGAGCAAAGACAAAAACCACTTCATTTCGCCTGTTCCCCGAGAGACAGCCCAGATGTTGCATCATCTGTTAAGTCACACCGAGAACAGAATCCAGATTCCCGTGAGAGGAGAGATTTGGGGTGCTCATGAAAGAACTTGGAAGCCTCTGGGGAGGAAGAAGAGTCAGTTCTTGCCAAGTCTTTGCATATATATGCATTTCAATTTCAATTAACCATGGGAATGAGCCAACCTTGAAACCTTGAAAATACAGACCCCCAAACAGCAGCAATCCCAGGTTTCATCTTTTCCTTTCCACAAAGAATCATCCACAAGAGCCTCAATAAAGGAAGTATGCTTCAAGTTATATTTTTATGTGCCTGAAAAACAATAGCAAAACTTGCCCTTGCCCCTTTCGGAGGATACGGTACTGTGGAAAGACGAATTTCTCAGCCCATGCTACAGAGTTGCCAGGAGTATAATTTGAGCCCAGCCAGGGAATGGCTTGCATGGGATCCATCATAGAGATTCAGTTCTTTTTAGGTCTGAAGACTGGTCAACATTTTAAAATAAAATTGAACATCCTCTAGGACATCAGTTAATCCACTACCATGGCCATTAGTGAATCTCTAGGCTGAGGATGAAGAAGGGAAGGAAGGGAGGAGAGGCCAACATTGAGATGAAAGATGAATCATTGGTGCATTTTCCAGGCGTCCTGGAGAATGAATCCTACAACTCAGCCTATTGACTTCCGAGAAGCAAACCCCATCTTATTAGACCTCAGAAATGCCATCCTCTTTACCACTCTGTACTTGGGATTTTCACCATCGAACTTCTCTGAGTTATGCAAAAAGCAGACCTAGGTATAAGTAGTAAGGATTTCAAGGGCTTGGATATCAATGTATGGATAATGGAGCCAATGGTATCCTGATACATGGCTTTAATAGTTGCTATGCTGTGATGGGAAGCCCATTGGTTTCTCAATTCTCAGTGAGGACAAGCCCAAGGACCAAATCTGATATACTCTTGCAAACCATGGCTAAACAGGCTCTCTCTCTCTCTCTCTCTCCCTCTCTCTCTCTCTCTCCTTCTTAAGATTTACTTATTATTTTATGTAAGTACACTCTAGCTGTCTTCAGACACACCAGGAGAGGGCATCAGATGTCATTACGGATGGTTGTAAGCCACCATGTGGTTGCTGGGATTTGAACTTAGGGCCTTTGGAAGAGCAGTCAGTGCTCTTAACCACTAAGCCATGTCTCCAGCCCCTAAACAGGCTTTCTATACAAGCCAGGTTGTGATGGCTTATGCCTATATTTCTAGCATTCGGGGGGATAAGACAGGAGCTGAAGGCCAGCTAGGGATATAGAGTGAGACTTACAAAACACACACACACACACACACACACACACACACACACACACACACACACCTGTGTTCAGGTAAAGAAAAATCACCCAAATTCACTAGTGAATAAAAGTTAGGACTCTTCCTAAAAAATCTCAGGTGGAAGCACAATGTTCAGCATCCTTGTGTGTCACAAGTGTGATGAGGAGACATCAAGCCATTCTCTGATCTTAGGAATTATTATTGCAAGTTATTACATTTCAAGGATGCCTTGGAAATTTTAGTTCTAACGATGTTAAATCCTAATGGTTATATTGAAGGACACAGTGATTTGCTTAATTCTCTTAAGTTACAGAACAGAAAAAGAAGTAGGGGAAACTCTCAGTGGTTCACAGCACACACTATTCGTCTGCATCTGTAGCTGGAGGCAAAACATTCTTGCAGCACCAGATTTCAGGGGCTCTGACACCCTCAGGTACCCTCAGATACCCTGTAATACCATCTTCTGTCCTCCACAGGCACTGGCACACAGGACTAAATTCACAGAGGCACACATACAATTAAAAAAATAACATTGTTTTTAAAAAGAACAGTGAAATATAACATTTTAAAGGGTTATTTGGTTCATTGTCTCTGCAGTAGGCATATGCTCTCCAGCTCAGGAAAAGCTGTCCATATATCAGGAGGGTTTTTTTTTTTTAGCTGCTGACATACCAGGGCCCCATGTTTTACATCTGGCCAGAACTGTGCTGGTAGCAACAGTAACCAACCACATACATATGACCAATCAGCAACTGGATATGACTCGTTTGACTTGAGATGCGTTATAAATGTAAAATAGGCATCAATTTGATAACACTAAGCTTGGTAAAAATGTGAAATATCTCATTAATTTTTTCTATCATTAAAGTAGCAATACTTTGGCTGTCTTGCATCAGATAAAGCATGATGTTGACCTTTATTTCACCCACGTGTTCTACCAGAAAATTGAAATCACATGGCCTGAGTTGGTGAAACTCTTATATCCTGCTGGGTAGTGCCAGGTAGGCATTTCCTGCAGGTGAGCCGTCTGTGAGATCCAGGTGGCTGTGTAACTTTTGGCTGTGCAAAGCTACTCAGCCCTCACAGGTGTTTTTGGGAAGGAGGATTGGTAACTCTCAACAGATTGGTGTGTGTGTGTGTGTGTTTGTGTGTGTGTGTCCCCTGAGGGTGGAGGTGTGGAAATGCAGGTTTGCAATGGGTTCTTATGGGCTGAAGTAAGTTTCAATGGTAGTGGGAAGGATACGATGAAAAATCACAGCAAGCTGAGGTATGTGGGCAGAGGCTGAGAACAGCAGCAGGATGGGAAGGCCAAGCTTGGAAGCCCAGGGGTGGAGACAGATGCCTCTGGAGCTCCCACATTTGGGCATGTTTGGCTGCTAACACCTTTTACTTTGACCCCTCTGTCAAATTTTTCTCTCCTCACCTTGTCCTTCACTGACATGTGAAATGAAAAGCCAGATTGCAATGCCACTCCAGAAGCCACCCTGGTCTCTCTCTCCATTTTTTTCTCCTTTCCTTCCCCTAACCCCTTCTTTCTCTCTGAGATAAATGAACGTAGATATGGGGACAGTTTTATATAGTCCGAAGAGCATCAGGCTATGTAGCATTATAGATAAATACCTTGGTCCTCTGCTCCTAACGATAAATGGGCAAAGTACAGCAACCAGAGGCCTTACCTAGGTGATGTTAGATAGTACGACTAAATTTTTGCTCTGAAAGAGCAGCAGAGAAGGAAGGTAGAAAGAGAAAGTGATGGAGAGACATGGCAGGGTTCAGATGTTTCAACAAAGGATCACATACAGGGTGTCTTAGGCAGTAGACACAGTTTCTCATAGTTCCAGAGGTGGGACATCCCAGGTCAGGATGGTTGGGTTCAGATGAAGCCTTCTTGGCTTGTATGTGTCCACCTTCTGGCCCTATGTGACTCTATGGTGGGGTGAGAGACTGGAAGTTCAGTCGTATCCCTTCCTCTTTGTCATCCTTGACACAGAGTCTTATGTAAGCTCAGACTGATCCTTCTGCCTCTGCCTTAAAAGAGCTGGGATTACAGGAATGCACATACCTAGAGACTATTTTATTTTCATTTTTAAAGTTGATGTGTACGGTGCTTTACCTGCAGGTATGCCTGCGTAGCATGTGGAATGCAGGCCACATAGAGGTAAGAAGAGGGTGTCACATCCCCTGGGACTGGGGTTACGAATCCTTGTGAGCTACCATATGGGTGGTTGAATTGAACTCAGGTCTTCTGGAAGAGCAACCAGTTCTCTTCACTGCTGAGCCATCTCTCCAGCCCCTGGTGTCTGTTCTTAAGGGCACTAAGAACACCCATCACAAGGATCGTGTTACTTTCCCAACCTCAGCCAAACCCAACTCCCATCAAGCTTATTTCTGATTGCTGTCATGCTGGAAGGCCAGCCTTCAATATAAGAGCTTTGGGAAAGGCATCAATCGATCAGACTGTGGCTCAGAAAGTTGACAATCAGAAAAGAACTGAACAAAGACCAGGAAGCTGAGAAAAGAGAGCTGGTGAGAACCCTTCAGCTCTTCGCTGCATTGTTTCTCTGTACGAAATGAAGATGCCGAGGAGACAAGCTAACAGGTATGTATGACAAAAGGTAAGTTTCCCACACAAGTAACTTTATTGTTAATCTCTTCAGGTGTACAACACAAAAACATCTGTTCCCTTTCTTGTGTGGGGAGGTATGCATGTGCGAAGGTCAGAGGACAGGTTCAGCCGCTGTTCCTTGTCTTCCTCTGTGTTTGAGATCGGGTCTCTTGTGGTTTGATACTATGCTGTGTACCCCAGGCTAGCCCATGAGCTTCCAGAGATTTTTTTTTCCCATCACATGGAGGAGAGCTGGGGTTACAGACGTTAGCTTCTTGTGGATTCTGGGAAGTTCTTCAACTACTGAGCAACCCTCCCAGCCTCCTACTTGTCCAAAATGGCAAAAGCTTTTGAAAATCTCCACCAAAGTGAGGGAACGCATATACTAGCTGTCTTAAGCATTGTCTCAGGCCCCCTGGTAGTTATTTTTTTTTCCTTATTCCGGTCAACCCTGCTGGCTCCGGTCGGCCCCGCTTGCTCAGTCCCTGCTCTCTCCGGTCCAAGGATTCATTTATTATTATTCATAAGTACACTATAGCTGACTTCAGACGCACCAGAGGAGAGCGTCAGATCTCATTACGGGTGGTTGTAAGCCACCATGTGGTTGCTGGGATTTGAACTCATCACCTTCGGAAGAGCAGTCAGGTGCTCTTACCTGCTGAGCCATCTCACCAGCCCCCCTTGGTAGTTTTTGAATGCAACAGCTAATTTTTCCTTTTCCTTATTGTCCTCACTCCTTTGTAACAGGAAGAGATGATGCTCTCTAAGGTTCTGACAGCATACATGTCCCAAATCTCAAATACTTGCCATCTCCCAGACTTCTGCCAGCAGATCAAAGCCGTGCCTGGTTGGACACGGAGGAGGGTCTTCCATTTGACTAAGAAAGTTAAGTTTCCATTCCATACCTAGTTTCAAAGACAAGAGACAGCCACAAGAAAGTGCCTGCCTACCTGTGAGAGAGGCACGGACCTGACTAGTCACAGCCAGAATGTGAACTTGTCACACTTGCAGGAGGTTTTGTCAGCATATGACAGCTCTTGTTATTCCTCATACCTGCCTACACTCAACACAGAGGCGAGTGAGCTGGGAGGGTAGCTCAGTGGTAGAGAGAATGCTTGCCTGTACGCACAAGGCCATAGGCTCAATCCCCAATCCTCAGGGGGGCAAAAAGACATCAAAGAGGAATAGAACTGAGAGTTAAAGATGAAAACAAGGAAGATGAAAACAGGTTCCCACTTTAATGTGAAATACTTCCCACAGCTTCCTGGGCTACATGCTTGAACTCAGCTGGTGCGTGTTTCCATACCCCCCGCCCCCCCTGGAAGTTTCTGGAGGCAGTAGGAAATAAGACATATTTGGAAGAAATATGTCTTTGATGGTGTGCTCTGCAAGCCTACATCCAGTCCCCACTTCCTTCTTTGCTCCCCACTTCCTGACTGTCATGAAGTGAATGGTCTCCTCCCTGATAGGCCCCTACTGCTACAGTGTTCTGCCGAGCACACGGCCTAGGTAACCATGGACTGAATGTTCTGAAGTCACGAGTCAACACAAATCCTTTCTTCTTTCACGGCAGGGAGAAAAAATGGACAAGATATGGGTGGTGGAAGTCAGGCATGTTTAGCAGGGTTTAGAGCGAGGAGTGCAGGCGTGTTCTTGCATCTGGCCTGAGCTACTCACTTTTCTGTGCCAGCCTGGAAGGACCAAACGCTAGCCAAGCCGTTACCTGTGCCTTTGGGCATTTCCTTCTCATCCTCATGGTTGCTGCACTCTTAGCAATGCATCTCAAGAAAACCAGACAAAAATAACCAATAGTACCTAAGTAGATTACACGAAAGGGAACTGCATTTAAAGGGAGAGCTGAGCGTCTAAGAGTTAGGAGGTATTTTGAGGACAATCTGCATTTGTTTGTAGCCACTACAGGAGTTCTGGAAAACTTAACAGTGAGTGATCCTCTGAGCTCTGAGCTGGCCTCCCTCAGACTCTTCATCTATTCGCCAGTGAACTGTAAACAATGAGTAAAATCTGCAGTGTGTTGTTACTGAGGCTACAAACATATAGAGATAATAGACAGGTACAAAGCTGTCATGGACAGCCTGGGATGGGAGCAGGGTGAACCTACTGATATACAGTGGTATGTAGAACAGAAGGCGCAGAACAAGGAAACATCAATTCGTGAGTACAGGAGTTCCTATTGTGCTGAATAAGGGCCTGGCTGAAGAAGGGTGCTCCCTTTAAGTCCACTTATCGCTGTCTTCTCCAAGTATTCACTAAACTGAGAACCACTGTCTGGCTTATGAATCAAATGCCCCCAACAATGTGGCATATTTTGTTTTCAGCTGGGGCACATGCATCTTCTTTAGTCATATTTAGTTCATTCTTCTTTTTTTTTTTTTTTTTTTTTCTTCTAGCAATTAATGATTGGGCTTCTGTGCAGAGAGCATAATGTTGAAGTGATGTTGGCTCCTGCAGCCATGTTCTGCTACGGGGCCTGGGAGTGGCAGCTCTAAGGGAAGCCCTGAAGGACATTACGGATTAGCATGGGCAATCACACCCATTGGGTACTCGCTGTGAAACTATGTTAGCTTGTTTTTTTCTTTCTTTTTTTTTCAAGCGGATACTGAGGCTGCCAAGTATTTACACAATAAGAAAGACTCAGTATTGAGGTGATTAAATACCTCATCCCAGAGCTACCCAGGATTACTGTTCAGCCTCTAAGACCATGCCAGCCGCCTCCTCTGTACGAATGCCCATCCCTCTGAGTCACTTAGGGCTGGTTTGGAAAGCCGTGTATGTTTATCAATGTCCACTGGGGAGTTGGGGTTCACTCCTTGTCATATATTGACTTCCCAATTGGCACACTGGTTGGGATATGCCTCTTCCATATATATATATATATATATATATATATATATATATATATATATATATAAAACGAAGAAACAAAACTTCCTAATTTTCTATCTTTTTAATAATCATTTATGAACGGAAAACTCTCAGAAAGATTTCTCACTGGGAAGGCATATTAATTCTTTTTGCTTGTTTTTATTGGTTTTGTTTTTGAGATGGGGTCGTTCTATGTAGCCCTGGCAGTCTGGAAACTCTCTGTGAAGACCAGGCTGGCCTTGTGCTCAGAAGTCTCTGCTTCATGAGTGCTGGGACTGCATATTAATTCTACAACAATAAAAATATACTGTCACCATTCCGTAACACTGAATGCAACATTTCTGAGTTGAATCTCTTTAAAAAACAGACATGTAACAGGACAGCTAACCTAGTAGGACCTGCTAGCCCTCCTTGAGAACTGTGGGTTAGATTCTGGAAGCTATGAAAACGATGTCCAAATTTGAATCCTGGGACTTCATCAAACCAGGCTTCAGCCTTGAAATTCTGTTTGGGTGGATGGATCAGAATGCCTGGAGGAGTCTGTGCTTTCAAAAATCTCCACAGATGATTCTGATCAACCAGGTTTCTGCTGAAGCAGGGTGGACTGAGCTTCTGCTTCAATCCTTAAAAGGTAGGCCAGCAGACACACAGCTAAAACGGCTCCTGACAAGACTGGAGAAGGGACAGCATCTGTTCTCTTCTTTGTGCTTCTCCCTGGCTGTGCCACAGAACTCTGCTTGTAAATATTACTGGCTAACTAACTGTAGTCATGGTCCTCACAGCCTCTACCCTCATTTACCCTCATTCGATTAGATTATATCTCAGAGACATCTCAATACTTTATACTTGGCTAAATTATCTCCAGGGCATCCAGAGTAAATGAAGACTGTTGGAGGGTTTGTTTTGTTTTGCTTCTGTTTCTGTTTTTGTGTTTGGACAGTTCATTCCCATTCTCTGCAATGAAGTCTCTTCCTGTGAGGAATGGATAGAGAAGAGAGAGACCCTACAGGGCAGAGGAAGTGAGGATCATACCTCAAAAAGAAACAGGCTTTCTGGACTTCATGAGTGAGCCCCCTTTATTCCTAAAGCTTGCTGCAGTCAGATAATATGCTCCCAAAGACTCAAGGACATTGTCACAGAAAGATGGAAGGATACCTCGGTGTCAGCTTGGGAAGGTGGGAATTAGGTGGAGAAACAATGAGACTATATCACAGCTGATGATGCAAAAGTAACATAGGTTGTTGGGGAAGCCTTAACCATGTCATCCTGAAATGTAAATCTCTAACACATTTCATGATGACTACCCAGGAACTACCAACAGAAACAGTTCTTCATTTAGTATATGAAATTGATATCTAAAAGGAGATTTACATTGGTGGTTTTAAAAGCCAGTGCATGCAAATATCTTTTATTCTTTCTATTTAGAAAGGATCCTTTCTGAGGAAGAGAATGAAAGGGGAAAGTGTGTGTGTGTGGAGGGGGTGGAGGTGGGGATCTGATATCTGGTTCAGTCAGATGTACATTTCATTGGGACAATTCTCTGACTAACAATACAGTCCTAAAAGGGAGACTTGCCCTTTTAGCATTCGAGAGTCCGCTCCAACCTCCCATCTCTTCTAGAACTTAAGGCCTGTTGTCTTTGCTCAGGTCTGTCTAAGCCTCATCTGTCTAGACCTCTTTGGGCTTTGCATGCATCCACGTATTTCTCCATGTGAACATTTGTTTTCTGGTTTTATTCCCATTGTCAGTTGTGTATGAAGACTAAGATTACCAAAACTTCAGAGGGAATGAATGTGTATAAGACTTTCCTGAGCTGGTCAGTGGCAGGAAGTGGAAGAAAAGCTCAGGGAGTTAGACATTCTCTGGTCAGCAGAGGCCAACACATATTTCATTCTGTGAGTTACTTCCTATCATTGATGAAGTTACCTGACAGAAACAACTGGTGATAGGGAGGAGGGTTTATGGTTTCACAGAGTTTAAGTTCATCATGGTAGGGAGGCAGGAGAAAGTAGGCCAGTCCTGGAGTTACAGAATAGGTGACAACTCTCCTTCACATGCTGACAGTGCCCACACTAGGGAGCTCTGGACTGGTACCAGGAAAGGTATAGCCTTCAGAGAGGTCAGGACTGGGAACAGGGCAGGTATATCCTTCAAAGCTACAACTCTGGTGGGCCTACTTCTGCCAGCCAGGCTCCAGTCTTGAAAGGCTCCATTAAAGTATCTACTCACCAGGGGTTGGTGCTTACAATACCTACCATAACACCTGTCTTCTGTTGGCTTGCCAACAGCACAAGTGTTCTGCTGGGGGGAGGTGAGGGCACATGAGTGAACTTGACTCTTACCCTCTTTCTAGGATTCAAAGTCCTAAATAATGTCTGGATATATTCGAGAACATGTTCTTGAACAAAGCTGAGAAGGTATAAACACTGTTAGCATCATGAGCTACTTCAGGAGAGAGTCAATCTAAGCAAAAGAAGGGGGATATTTAGGAATGTTGTACTTCTTCCAATGGGCAGGTTCACAGTGCACCTTTCAGAAAAGCTGAGTAGTTGGTTGTTCAAAGAAAATAAAGAAGAAAATGTAATGATCACCATGCTGGCCAGAAGCCATAGGTGAAAATGAACCCTGGTGGAAGGGTCAGAAATTCATGGCAGGGAGAGACCTAGGAGCTGGTCTGAAGGAACAAAAGAGAGGAGACAGTGGGTGGAGGTCTGTCTCTGTGTATATGGGAAGAGGCACAGCAGGGACTCAAAGTCCATCCAGGTGACTTTCAAGCTTTTAGGATCTATTGTTTCTGATCCCCTCTCCCCACCCTGTGGCGAGGAAGGCCTACTTAGTTCGTGTGTCTTCCTTCATCTTCAGAAGATTCTCCGTTTCTAGTGTGATGTAGCATTGCAAAGCAAAACAATATTCTGGGAATCATGGCATTGGTGTATATTCTTTCAGAATAATGAAGAACATCAGAGGATTTTCTTTTGAGAATGATAAGATAAAGGATGTTGTTTTTGCTTATTAAAATTTTATTTAATAAGGAGAAAAAATAATTTTTTTTAGCTGACTTAACACTGCCAACAATCCTGGCAATGCAATGCGGTCATATTTTGTGCACAAGTTTGAAGGCTGTGTACCATTTACCCGGCTCCATGGAATTTTTCTCTTCCTTAGCCTGCACCCATTCTGCTCTAACTTTAGCTTTAAGGTGACAATGTTATCACAAACTTTACCAGCCAGCTAGGTGTGCTGTATGATCTAGAATCAACACATCTTGGCTGAAGTTTTTTTTTTTTTAAATTGGGTATAAGACAGGATAAGCTGCAATAAGTTCTGTAGCAGCTGAAGGGTCACATAGAACTTATTTGGGGGGGTTCATTTATTTTGTTCTGAACATTAAACCTACTGTGACTTATGTCAGCCAAATAACACTGTCACATAACTCTCAGAGCGACTTCTCCAGGGTGTGAGTTCTCCATCATTGCAGAGCTGAAATGTGCTATTGAGGTGATTACCTTTATGAAACACTGGCCAGAGGAAGATGTGAAAGCTCTATTCATAATTCTCAGCAGGCTTTGCTGAGTACTTTGGAAATAGAGATATGGGGTTCACAGAATAACGCCCCTCTTAACAATGTCGGTGACGATGTCCAAAATAATGCTCCTAAAGGATATTCCCAAACCACAAATTATGTGACTTTTTGTGACAAAGCACCTTTGCAAAAATAACTGGGGATCTTGAGATGGAAAGATTGTCCTGTATTTCCATGGTAGACTCAATGTAATCATAAGAGGGAGAGATGTGGTCAGCCAGAAAGTTATCTGAAATAATCCTTAAGAGGCCTAGCTGGCAGACACAATCACTCGGTGCAAGCTTATGAGTTATGGCCTAGTTCTGGCTCTGGCCTGAGTCAGTGTTCTCTCTCCTCTCCCTCTCCTCCTCTCCCTTTTTCTCGCTTCCTCTCCCTTTTCCATCTGCCCTCTCTTCCTGCTCCCCTCTTCCCTTACCTCTCCCATCCTTCCTTCCCTCCCTTCTTTGCTTCACTCCCCATCTCTCCCCATTTCCCCTCACCTATTATCTTTCACCTTCCTCTTTCTCTGCCCTCCCCCATGATTTGTGGAAATGTAATAAGCTTTGGCGCAGGCGCCTGTGGCCCCAACTGAAACTCCACCACCGTGCTTCCCCCATCATGACATTGAGGTGAAACATACCCTGCTTTGCTTAAGTGGAACTTTGCTGGGTTATTAGGTCACAGTGCCAAGAAAAATAACTGATAACACTACACTGCTGGCTCTGCAGCTAAGAAAGCCACACAGAGTCAAGATGTTTAATTAGCTATAGAAACTGTAAAGTGCCAAGAATCCTGTTGCTCAGGACTGCTAACAGGGACAGCCCTGTTGGCTGTTGGCACCATGACTGTGGGCCAAACACATTTGTTTTGAAATTTTGACCTCCAGAACTAGGAGTTAATGCAACTGGACTGTTTTAGGTTTCTCAGTCTGTGATCATGTGTGATTCCTATCATACAGGTGTGATAGGAAGTCAACAGAGGGCGGACTACTCTTCTCATCAATAGTAGGAATTGAGCCGAGGAGCTCACTCAGGCTGGCACACTACTGCTCAGACTCCTAGATTTTAACTGGAGGGTGCTGAAGGTTTTCCTAAATGGAGAAAGTTCTTGATCTCAAGGTGTCCTGTCTTGTGGAATCTTAAGACACTGTCACCCCTTGCTTTTGTAAATGTTAATGGTTCCACACAATTACCATTCAGACTTACTCCTGCTGTTCTTAGAAGGACAGAGAAGCCTTCACTATTTAGTCATTTTAACAGAGCTTCTGGACTCCTCTAAGTCTACATCCTCTGACTGGCTTTCCTAATACATGTTTCACATTGAACCAAAGTTAATGTTGCTTTTATTTTGTTTTTGGGTTTTATTTATTTGAGACAGAGTCTGTCTGTGTAGCCCAGGCTGGCTTCAACCTCTCCAGTTCTGGGTTGTAGGCATGGACTGGTACCATGCAGGATTTTGCTCTTGTCATGCTAAACATTAGCCATGTGACTTGCGAACTGTCACCAAGCTGGGTGGACTTGCTTCACGTTCATCATATTTGACCTCTAAACCCTTCTCCTATGGACAGCATATTCTTTCACTGTCTTTGACAGCATGACAACACTTCTCTTCCCAACTGTCTGCTACTCCTTTGGTCATAGTCTGTGGACTTCTCAGAGCAATTACTGCACTGACAATCTTACACTGTTACGTCTAAATTTCCTTCTTTCTCCAGGAAATTTCTTTTATTTCTGTGGGGTTTTGGAAACTATTGGAACAAATGGTGCCCAAGTTTATAACTATAGTTCAGATCTCAGCTAAGGACCTTGGAGACTTATGCTGAGATGCTAATATGCATCTGTTTGCTGGAGATAGAATCCTGGAATTACTTCAGATTTCTTCTTTACTCCTACACTCTTCCATCTACTGTGTGTGTGTGTGTGTGTGTTTATGTATTTGTGTTACTTTTCATGTGTGTGTATGTATGTATGTATGTTACTTTGTGTGTGTGTATGTATGTTACTTTGCATGTGTGTGTATTTATGTATGTTACTTTGTGTGTGTATATGTATGTATGTTACTTTGTGTATATATATTACTTTGTATATGCATATTACCTGGTATGTGTATATATGTATGTTCATTTATGTGTGCATATATGTATATATGTTACTGTGTGTGTATATTTCTTTGTGTGTGTATGTTACTTGGTGTATGTGTATATGTTAATTTGTGTGCATGCATATGTGTGTATGCATGTGTGTGTGTGTGTGTGTGTGTGTGTACACATGTATTGGAGGTTGAACCAAGGGCCTGCACATGCATTGAGCCATACCCTCCCGTGCTCTTCTGTCCATCTTATCACAAATCACACATACACACAAAGTAACATACACACTATTTGAATTCTATTGATTCAAGTTTCTAAATGTTTTCTAGTTTGTCTAACTTTATGCCAGTTAGGTCACAAAATACACTTCTGCAACTTTTACCCCTCCCCCCATGAGTTAAGTGGAATTTTTACGAAAAAGTGAAAAAAAAAATCTTTGGCTCTAGCAGCCCCATCATACTGGGTTCATCCATGTGTCCTAACTGCCAGTTAAAGGACTTAATAATTGTGAAAATCAGAGAAAGGAGAGTTGTTCATTTTGACTCTATTAGAAGAGAAAGAGACAGAGACGTCTACAAGTCCATCATTAGTGTAGTAAAGGGAGCTTGCTGATTAAACAGAGGGCAGGAGGTAACGTGAGTCATGAGTCCTAGCCAAGATGTGCTTCCTCTCAGCACTGTCTCAGTTCTGGTTCTTCAAGGTGGTTTCTAGAAGTCCATATTACTGAAATCCTGTCATCCCTTGACAGACTACATTGGTGACAAATGATACTTATGCTTCAGGGCACAGCCTCTTGCCTCATAGGTAATCATTCTCTGGAGCTTATTCTGACCTGCAAGGTTTTGTTCTTCCAACAGCCCAAGATAACTGCACTTTGGGGATTACTGTCCCTGTCCCTTGTCCAGAGTAAAGGGGACAAGACAGATTGAAAAGCAGAGATGTCCACTATACATTCTCTTTTAGTTACCCTGTGGGTCCAACAGAGAAGTCAATGCTTTCTAGTAAAAGTGGGTTCTAAGAGTCCGTTTCACATGTCTATATAATTCTCATTCAAATACTATATGTTCGGAGACTAGTTCCAATCTCTATAGGTACTGAGCTATAGTTTCTGAATACTGTCTTCCCTCTTGTCTTTACAACTTTATGGAAATATAAAAGATAATAGAACTAGCAAGCTGGTGGGATTCATCTATCAGATGACATCATCAGCGAGTCAGATGACATCAGTGGGTCAGATGACATCAGCGGGTCAGATGACATCATCAGTGGGTCAGATGACATCAGCGGGTCAGATGACATCAGCGGGTCAGATGACATCAGTGGGCTTTGAGTGGTATGTTGAGCCCTTGGACATTTGTTCTTGGAATATACAGGGAGCCATTCAGAAGTGACAAAGAAAAAAGTAGCAAGGAGGGGGAGGGGCCATCAAAGTGCTCACAAGTATGGAGAAGCAGCAGCAGGTTGAGGTAAAGAGAGGAATGACCCTTGTCCATAGGAATGGAGGCTCAAGAAAACCAGCACCACCTCTCATTCTTCCCTTCAATAGAAGTAATTACAACATTTTCCCCCTCCTCCTCCCTCCCTTCCTCCCTCCCTCCCTCCCTCCCTCCCTCCCTCCCTCCTTCCTTTCTCTCTCTCTCTCTCTCTCTTTTTCTTTATGGTTTTTGAAACCATGCAGCTCAGGCTAGTCTGAAAATTCCTACCTAGTCTGTGATGCCCTTACAGGTGTAATCCTCCTGCCTCTGCTTCCTAAGTGCTAGGATGATAGACTTGCAGTAGCTCAACTTCATTTTCATTAACACTTTATTGTTCCACTTTTATTTTCTGCAAATAAAAGCAGTAAGAAATGGACCCAGGGATGAGGCAATAATCATAATCCTTATTGTTTCTTATACAGCCCAGGCTCGTGATCCTCGTTATTCCAGCCCTGCAATGTTGGGATTATGAGTAAGCATCACCATAGCAGAAAAACCTCCGGTGGGAGACAGGACAGGAAATGCCAGGTCGGGGAGGGTGCTGGCGGAGGCAGTGGTGGATAAATACGATCAGTATACATTGTATAAATGTATGATCCTTTCTTAATATAAAATACTATTTAAGATAAAGCAGGAACAAGTGCCCTGCTCTTGGGGACGCCTTACAGAACGCGGTTGTTTCAAGTCTCATTCCCGTCCAGGGCTATGCCCACCTTATCAGCTAGATTTTATTCTTTTCAGCTTCATGATATAATTTCATCTTCAAATTACATAAGATCATTGAAAAGTGATTGAGACACTCTCCCAAAAGAAGTTCAAACAAGATTTCCTTTCTTTACAAAAACCTCATATTCATTATCAATGGTAATTCTCATAGACACTTTCCCCATTAGTTTTCTACTTTATCAGGTAAGTTATATTTTTGGAGATCAAAGCTAATTGTTTTCAGCTTGGGTTTAAATCCAAGACACTTTACAGAAGTATAAAAAACATGTAGGGGATTGATAAAATACTTAACAAAACCACATTTGTATTGAGATTAAAAAGTTTCATTGTATGTGTTCAAAATATATTGGACATTGAAACCGGGAAAATTATGGAATGCTTAAATATATCAAACAATTTCCGTCACTCAATTCATTTGCTTGTATTCCTTATAAATTTTATTTACTATTATTTTCAATATGTGTGTGATGTGTATACATATGTGACAGGCTGAAGGTCAGGATTAGGGGACAGCCTCTCATGCCAGGCATTTCCCTGTACCTTGGGACACAGTGGTCTCTTTGGATGCCACTACTTATGCTAGTTGTCCCAAGAGATCAGAAGGGACTCTCCTGACTCTGTCTTCCATTTTGCCATAAGAGTGCCCGCATTACAAATGCATGTTCTACATCTAGCTTCATGTGGGGTGTGGGGTGAGCTAAGTCATGTAAATAATCACATTTTGCTTCATTAGTTTGGTTGGATGTTCCCAGGATCTCTGTCTAAAAGCGTATTTGAAATGTGTAGGCAGCTATTAAATCACAGCACTACATCTTGTTACTGGCATTTCTATGGTCAAAGTCTTGGCTCTGCAGCTTGTCTCCATTTCAATAATGAAAGAGACAACTAAAAGGGAAGAATGGAGAATGATTTATTCAATATGAACACATTGGAAATAGGAACAAACGAGAAGGTGTGGCGATACCCAAGCCTGTCTTCGGGGTTCTTTCAGGAGGTTTGGATTTGAATAGATGGCAGGAAGTCTGTATAAACACACAGTCTTGGTCAAGCTGTGTTCACACCTAGGGCTGACTTGGTCAAGCTGTATTCACACCTAGGACTACTTGGTCAAGCTGTGTTCACACCTAGGGCTGACTTGGTCAAGCTGTGTTCACACCTAGGGCTGACTTGGGCAAGCTGTATTCACACCTAGAACTGACTTGGTGAAGCTGTATTCACACCTAGGGTTGACTTAGTTAAGCCGTATTCACACGTAGGACTGACTTGGTCAAGCTGTGTTCACACCTAGGGCTGACTCATCACTGACCAAATCCCTGTCTCAAGTCTAGTCTCTCCTGCAAGGTAGTCTGATAAGTTGCAGAAATATATGGAGTCTCCTCTTTGAAGACAAGTTTCTCCTTTGTCTGGCACCCAGGCTTCAGCCTTTCTCTTCCTATAGGATGAGATTCCTGGAGGAAGTTTTAATTTCTTGAGGTGCCTTGTTTCAATAGCCTAATAGCCAAGTGAAGGGCACAAGTGTCCTGTCTCTTTATAGTTGCACTTTCTAGGATTGTTACAATCTGAAGCCATTTCACATAACCATTATGCTACCAGCATCTCCTGCTTGTCTTAGGTCATAGCATGTCTAATTGATTATGGAAGGTTCTTAATGTGAAAAGACTAGAATGCCCCCTAAATAACACAGGCTATTGCCATTGCTCTTGGTTTTTGACCAGTACTCAATGGTAAAACCCTACTGCTGAAAACACCATACACTTTGATCATATGACATGGAGAAATCAAGTATGTGCTGATGAGGGTGTTTCCTCCATGCTGGCTAACCCAGGAGATGTGATGTAGGCTGGGGGTGATGGGAGAAAAGGCATCAATAGTATGACTGGTCGTTTTCTGTTAATTTGTCACAAGCAAAGATCATCAATGAAGAAGGAACTTTGATTTTGAAAATGCCTCCCTCTATAAGATTAGCCTATTGGCCTGGAGAGAGAGAGAGAGAGAGAGACAGACAGACAGACAGACAGACAGACTGGGCCTAGCATGAGCTTTTGAGACCTCAAAGCCCTCTCCCAGTGACACACTTCCTCCAATGTGTCTGCACCTCCCAATCCTTACACAGTGCCATTCCCTCATAACTAAGTATTCAAATGTATGAGTCTATGGGGGGGCATTTTTATTCAAACCTTGACAATGAGACAGTGCCTTCTAGACATTGCAGAACCACTGAACTCAAGAACTCATTGCTGCTGTGGTGGTCTGCACAAGACCTGCATGAGAGCAAGCCAATCAACATTTAGCATGGAAGTAGGAAGGGCTTCTAATCCCCTCCTGCAGCTGAAGAGCTATTGGCAATAGGTAGATTCTGGAGGAGAGAGAGTCATTTTTCTTAAATAGCGTGGGCCCTGGTAGCTCAACCATGCTCCAATGGATGACTCTAACCCTTTAAGTATATGGAAGGCATAAACTGGACTTCATTAATTATAAAATAGGGGATCATGAAGTTGGGGGTGGGGGTGGAGTGGAAGTGACTCTGGGAGAAGTTAGGGAATGAATAGGATTATAATAATTATATTCATGAATTCACTTTTTGTTTTTTGTTTGTTTGTTTGTTTGAGACAGGGTTTCTCTGTGTAGCTCTGGCTGTCCTGGAACTCACTCTGTAGACCAGGCTGGCCTTGAACTCAGAAATCCGCCTGCCTTTGCCTCCCAAGTGCTGAGATTAAAGGCATGTGCCACCACTACCCAGCTTTCACATATTCACTTCTTAACAAAATGTTTTCTTTTTAAAAAGCAAAAGAAGAATGACACAATAGGTCAGACGTCTCATTCATATGTTTCCATGTATTATTGATTTATGATCTAGCAAATGCTAAGAATCTTAGGAAGTGGCAGCAGGGTTACCATGAAGACTTGTGGACATTTGTTCTGGCTACTTTCCAAGATGACCCTCCCCATGTCCTCTGGTTCTAACCACCTGGATAAACAAAGACTTAGAGCATACATCCATTTCTGCAACCCAGACTTTTATCTCTATCTTAAGATATAGAAATTGCTTAAATTTAATTTATATTATATAGTAATTGGTCAACATAATTCTTGGAGCCAAATAACACCTTCAAATGTCAAGGTTTGCATAGGGTTGATAATGTTTCTTTTTCTGTCTCAATTTGTTTTTAATCAATTGAATAACTTGATTTTATACTTAGGATTAGAGAATCAATATGACTTGTGGCTTTATCAGTCAGGGTGATTGAGCTACATATAAGATGGCCCATCTATCAGCAACTTGGACAAAGAGAGATTATTGTTCCATATAGATGAATTTTAGGAATTCCAGGGTTAGTTCGTTTTTCAAGGTTACTGCATTCTTTAAAAATCTTTGTCTAAGAGTTGGAAAAGAAAATCCTATCAAAATGTCCCATGTAGGAGGTAGGAAAACTTCCATGATGCTAGCACACTTGCACAATCTCTTCCCTTTCCTCTTCTGCATCCTCTATATATCTGCTTGTAGAAAGATGCTATAGATATACATTTATAACTCTAGCATACTCCTAGGGCTGTCTGGAAAATAAAAATTCCCCATTGTTGGAGTGGCTAATGAGCATTCATGTTTTGTGTTCTGTGGAGGAAATTCCTAAAACATATTATTTGCCTAACTTACCAGTAAAATTGGGGTTCTGTTATGAAGAAGAATAGCATCTTTTGTGTAATTCACTGTGATGTCTGCCACAGTGGGAATAAAATTCAGTTTTATATTAAAAGCCAATAATAGTGTATCATTCAGAGATATTTTTGTTCAAACAATCTGGAAGCCCATGCCAAACTGGTTTAAGTAATGAAGAGAATGTACTGGCTTCAGAGACAGCACTAGCTCCAGGCAAGATTAGAAGTAGCACTCTCAATAATGTAATTGAAATTTGGCTTCTTCTGGTCTCCTTGCTCAGTCTTCACAATGTCAGATTCTTCTGAAATCCTGAAGTATTTTGGGAGACAGATGGTTGTCCCTGTCTTCTAGGGATAGACCTTTCAGTCTAGTGACAAAGAGAATCTATTATGGAATCAATTACAGGGAATTGGGCAGTTTTTCTTTCCCGTATGCCACAGAAATTATCTCCTCTGTTATTGTTTCAGGTAGTTTCTGATCTCGTCTTGGCATCCGTGAAGTACCTGTGTGGTTTTTCTTTCAGCTTACAATATACTGCCACATGTTTAAATGATGCAATTTATACCAACAGGGGTGTGCAGTGGGGTGGGGTGGGAGTGGCTAGAGATCTGAGCCATCTGTCTCATATAGTGTGAATTCATGTGCAAGGTACTAAGTTTGGCTTTGTGGATAAAACAGTAATTTTTTAAAAAAATCAGTCTTTCCCTTAAGAAAAATGTAAACAATCTATTTTCTCATACATTACACAAAAGCTTACTATGTATCAATAATCTGCTAATGAGCTCAGTTTCAAGATAATGAATTACAGGTGTTTGTGAATGAAAAAGACACTTCTTTTTTTTTTTTAAGTATAGAGTTTATTCGGGGCTTGGGGGTTTGAGTTAAGAGACAGATAATGGCAGAGAGAGTAGAGAAGTAGAGTTTGGCCATGAGCACATGGAGAGAGGTGAGGAGGGGGGGAGGGAATGGGGAGAGAGGGGGGAGGAGCAAGGGTCAGAGCAGGGAGCAGGAAGGGAAGAGCAAGAGAGAAAAAAGACATGTCTAAATAAAAATTTTAAAATGTGCCTCTTAATTTCTTTATGTCACAAAGAATGTGTCAAGAATGCTATTTTCAGTCATCTACAAATAAAATTTTGATATTGAGAGAATTGGCTAATTTATGTATTATACTTGATCCTTTCCAGTTGCCTGCCGATGACTTGTTAGAGCTGTTTACACTGTCTGTTCACCCATTTCTTTCATTTGGCAATAGGTCTGTTAGTACTGTAACAAGGTGGTTCATGCTTCACTTAGAGGGGAAATTTAAATTAAATATTTAGATTATACAAAATGAACTCAGCTCTAAACTGCCCTCAATTTCTCTTTATACCTACAAATTAGTGCATCTCTCAACTTTTTGCAGTAGATCAAAATTAATGCCAAGACCCCTAACTGGTTAATATACAATAAGAGACTGAGGAGTGTTCAGCTTTAAATGGGAAATCTACATCACATCTTCTTCTTCCAAGGCTCAGATCATGGGTGGAGGTGGGGAGGGGCAGAAAGATGTTACAAGTTAAAGGAGATAGAAGACTGTAGAGAAATAGTATTTGCTGGACATGATAGTGCCATTGTACATACTAACTCACACCTGGGATGGCACACAGAAGATCAAATCAAAGATCAGTCATCAGTCAAAATCTCAGCATGCATGGGAGAAGGACTCACGATGTCCCAGCCTTATGGGAGGAACTATTAGTCAACAAATGGCTGCTGGGAAAGGGAGAGGTAGCTTTCTTTGCTTGTGACAAAGAAACACTGGCAGCACTGCCTGAACTTAGTGTGTTTAAAGGAAAAGGAGCACGTGAAGTTTGGAAGGAGAAGTGGTGGTGGGATAGTGGAGGAACTGGAAGAGAGGAAGTAGTGGCTGGATAAGAACAAAACACATTGTACGCATGGATGGATATTAAATACATTAAAGGACCTAGAGATCTAGGAGACTAGTTGGAGGACCTAGAGATCTAGGAGACTAGTTGGGAAGAAGGGAGTTCCAAAAGGAGAAGAAAGAGAGGGGGTAAAGGAATATGATCACAATACTTACAGTCTATGTGTCTTTGTTGTCAAAGTTAATAAACTAAAAGATAGAGAACTACCATAGGTCCTGTCAGTTCCTTGTCACCCTGATACAAGCTCATGTTATTGGGGAAGAAACCTCAACTGAAAAAATGTCTCCCACAAATTGGGCAGGAGGCAAGTCTGTGGGGACATTTTCTTGCTTGATGATTAGTGTAGGATTAGTGAGGGAGATTCCACTTCTGGACTGGTAGTCCTGGGTTGTGGAAGAAAGCAGACTGAGCAAGCCCCAAGCCCTAGGTCCAAGCCAGAAAGCAGTGTTTCTCCTTGGCCTCTGCTTCAGTTCCTTCCTCCAGGTTCCAGCACTGAGACCTTGTTCTGACTCTCCTTCACAAACAACAGCAAGCTATGAAGTGAAAGAAACCCTTTCCTCCCCGACATGTTTTTTTTGGGGGGGGTGGGAGTGGGGGGTGATCAGTGCTTTATCACAACTATAGAAAAGCAAACTAAAATACAATATGACCCAACCGGCCCATTCCTGGGTTCACATGGAAAAGATGCCATACACTAATACAAGGACACTTCTATATTTGTATATTGCTGCTGTATTCACAGTAGCAAGTAAGTGGAAACAGCCAAGAATCTTATCAACAGATAAATCTGTAATGAAAAGGTGGTACGTATACACAATGAAAATTTTCTCAAGTATAATTGGACATACTACTACTTGAGGACCCAGTTATACCACTCCTGGGCTTATATCCAGAAGATACTCCACTATGTTCATAGCAGCCTTATTTATAATAGCCTGAAGCTGGAATGAACCCAGATGTCCCTCAACAGAGGAATGGATACAGAAAATGTGGTACATTTATACAATGGAGTACTACTCAATTATTAAAAACAATGACTTCATGAAAGTCTCAGGCAAATGGATGGATCTAGAAAATATTATCCTGAGTGAGGTAACTCAGTCACAAAAGAACACAGATGGTATGTTCTCACTAATAAGTAGATATTAGGCAAAGAGCATGGAATACCCACGATACAACTCACCGACCACATGCAGCTCAAGAGGAAGGAAGACCAAAGAGTGGATGCTTCAGTCCTACTTAGAATGGGGAACAATACAATCAAGGGAAGCAGAGGGTGGGAAGGACTTGGGAGGAAGAGAGAAGGGGGAGGGGAAGGGGCAGAATCAGATATGGGAGGAGATGGAGGAGATATACAGAGGGTCAAGAAATTGAATTGAGGTTTGTAGCAATAGGGGATAGGGAACTGGGGGTAGCAACCAGAAAGTCCCAGATGCCAGGAGAGCAAGAGCCTTCCAGGACCCCACGGGGATGACATTAGCTGAAACTCCTGACAAAGGGAAGGGAGAACCAGTGGAGACCATACCCAGAGGTTAGGCATACCCTGCCCCCAAACCCATCCACCCCCTGTTGAGGGATGGGGCCACTCAAGCATCTCCAAAATTTTAACCTAGAATTTCTTCTGTTTAAAAGAAATACAGGGACAAAGAGTGGAACAGAGACTGAAGGAAAGGCCATCCAGAGACTGCCTCATCTGGGGATCTATCCCACATGCAGACACTAAACCCAGACACTATTGCAGATGCCAAGAAATGTTTGATGACAGAAGCCTGATATAGCTGTCTCCTGAGAGGCTCTGCCAGATCCTGACCAATACAGATGTGGATGCTCACAGCCAACCATCAGACTGAGCACAGGGGCCCCAATGGAGGAGTTAGAGGAAGAACTGAAGGAGCTGAAGGGGCCTTATCTGGCATCAGTGGGAGAGGAGGCCCTTGGTCCTGTGAAGGCTTGATGCCCCAGTGTAGAGGAATGCTAGGACGGTGAGGTGCGAGTGGGTGGGTGGGTGGGAACACCATTATAGAAGTAGGGTAAGGGGGGATGGGGTAGGGGGTTTGCAGAGGGGAAACCAGGAAAGGGCATAAATTTGAAATATAAACAAATAAAATATTCAATTAAAAAAAAGATAATAAAATTATGAAAAATTCAGAAAAATATTCTATAAAACAAAGTGATCCAAGCTTATATACATACATACATACATATCTATATATGAATACAGATGGGAATAAATGCAAAGAAAGCCTGATAACTAGAAGGGACTTCAACAGGGGGCAAAAGAGAAATGGAGGAATAGGAGAGAGGGTAAAGGATTCATGTGAAATTAAAGCAAGAGGAGGACTCTGGAGCAAGGATAAGTTTAGTGGGGTGAGGAATATGGGTATTCCTATGAGAATATACTGTGAGAGTATAATGAGCTAAAACAATATTTGTTTGAAAATATCATAATAATACCTGTAGTTATTTTAAAAATAAATTAATTAAGGAATTAAAAAAACCCTTAAATTAGTATCTGATATATACTATTTGCTCAAGAGATATTAAGTATAGTTACTGTCCCTGTAGGCTTCTAAATTCCTTCTCTAAATTTCCTCATTTTTCTGTAGATGAGCTGATGTTAGTCATAAAATTGAGCAGTTCCCATTTGTACAAGCCACCCACCCCTGGTTCTAAGTTGCAGATTTTCTATCCCCAAAGCTCTGGGAATCCGTTTTCCGTAGCACATCTGGTGGCAAAGCCCGGCCTGACCTGATCTCAATTTATCTGGCAACCAAATCTGATCTGAACGGAGAGGCTACGCACAGTGCTTGCCCATCCTGTCCAGTTTATACGTTGTTGCTGGATTTGATGATGGAGTGTCATTCCAGGCCCTGCCTGGTACCTTTCCAAGTTGAGAAATTCTGCATTCTGAGAAATGCCAGGCCTCTAAGATTCAGACAAAGGGTCATAGAGTAGTTGGGTAGGCAGCACAGAAGTGATTTCTATCTTTGCCTCTATGAGTCAGGACTTATTAAACAAGCATGTATATCGTTCTGTTTATAGACACTTTGATCAAATCAGCTTCCCGGATCTGAGCAATGTGAACCCTATTTCCTTTGTGACATTCAGTATCGAGGTCAATGTTCCCTCCTACTTGTTCTATTCTTATTAATTTTGGTTTTGGAACATATTTTTAGGTTGGAATAATTCCCCTCACCCATTATCTTGACATCTACCCCATCCCTATCCACGTCTGTATAAATACGTGGTTAAGTTTGGCACAGGTAGTGTGTTCTTTCAGGGCTGCTTTCTTGGTGGCTTTCCCATCTGAGGTGAATGAAGAAATGAAGAAGTTGGTGGCTACTGCATTCTGCCCTCTAGGTGTCCCATTGCAGGAGAGCACAGGCTGAAGACCCTTGTCAGCTTCAGGCAGTCCATCTCATTCTGTTTCCAGAAGGGACAAGTAGATCACAATCTCAACATCCTGTTCTTGCAAACTTTCCTTGAGCTCTCCAGAGATCCAGGCAAAAATTCTAGCAGCTTCCCTTCTGCTGTGTCTCTAGGAAGTCTAAAGTCCTCGCGTACATTTAAAAAAAATCTCAAGATAGACATCACTACCACATCAGTTAAGTAGTCAGATCCGGCTTTGAAAATCTGAACTTCCCTCCATTTCTACCACAAAGCAGCCACAGTACAGGTAGAAATGGTGCGGGAGGTCCCCCTTTGCAGGGAATTTTGGCATTTTCTCCCTTTGAAGTAGTGAGAGGAGAGCCTCCGGGGTGGAGCCACTAGTCCCCTAGAGGCCAGCAGTGATGAGGCTGTGCATTTTGTTTTTGTTTTTATGTTAATATGTTAATCTAAACAAGAGGGATATTTAGCTCACAGGGTGGTAGAGATACCATTTTTAAAGAAACACAGCAAATGGCACCCATGAATCAGGCTGCCATAGGCCCTTCCCCAGAGCTTCTTAGGGGCTTCAAGCTCTTTAATGGTAGGCATTCCTCGAAGATATGGGCACAGAAGAAAGATTCCTAAACAGAACAGCAATGGCCTGTGCTGTAAGATCAAGAATCGACAAATGGGACCTTATAAATTTGCAAAGCTTCTGTAAGGCAAAAGACACTGTCAATAAGACAGAAGGCCACCAACAGATTGGGAAAGAATTTTTACCAATCTTAAATCTGAAAGGGGACTGATATCCAATATATACAAAGAGCTCAAGAAGCTGAACTCCAGAAATTCAAATAACCCCATTAAAAATGGGGTTCAGAGCTAAACCAAGAAATCTCAACTGAGGAATACTGAAGGGCTAAGAAGCACTTGAAAAAATGTTCAACATCCTTAATCATCAGGGAAATGCAAATCAAAACAACCCTGAAATTGCACCTCACTCCAATCAGAATGGCTAAGATCAAAAATTCAGGTGACAGCAGATGCTGGCAAGGATGTGGGGAAAGAGGAACACTCCTCCATTGCTCGTGGGATTGCAAGCTTGTACAACCACTCTGGAAGTCAGTCTGGTGGTTCTTCAGAAAACTGGACATAGTACTACCTGAGGATCCAGCAATACCTCTCCTGGGCATATACCCAGAAGATGTTCCAACTGGAAATAAAGACACATACTCAACTATGTTCATAGCAGCCCTATTTATAATAGCCAGAAGCTGGAAAGAACCCAGATGTCCCTAAACAGAGGAATGGATACAGAAAATGTGGTAAATTTACACAATGGAGTACTACACTGCTATTAAAAACAATGAATTTATGAAATTCTTGGGCAAATGGATGTATTTGGAGGATATCATCCTGAGTGAGGTAACCCAATCACAAAAGAAGTCACTAGCTATGCACTCACTGATAAGTGGATATTAGCCCAGAAACCTAGAATACCCAAGATACAACTTCCAAAACACAAGAAAATCAAAAAGAAAGCCCAACACTTGGATACTTCATTCCTCCCTAGATAGGGAATAAAATATTCATGGAAGGAGTTGCAGAGACAAAATTTGGAGCTAAGACGAAAGGATGGACCATTCAGAGACTGCTCTACCAGGGGGTCCATCCCATAATCAGCCACCAAACACAGACACTATTGGATACACCATCAAGATTTTGCTGAAGGGACCCTGATATGGCTATCTCCTGTGAGGCTTTGCCAGTGCCTGGAAAATACAGAAGTGGATGCTCACAGTCATCTATAGGATGGAACACAGGGCTCCCAATGGAGGAGCTAGAGAAAGTACCCAAGGAGCTGAAGGGGTCTGCAACCCTATAGGTGGAACAACAATATGAACTAATCAGTACCCCCAGAGCTCATATCTCTAGCTGCATATGTAGCAGAAGATGGCCTATTCAGCCATCATTGGGAAGAGAGGCCCCTTGGTCTTGCAAACTTTATATGACCCAGTACAGGGGAATGCCAGGGCCAAGAAGTGGGAGTGGGTGGGTAGGGGAGCAGTGCGGGTGGGGGGGGTCGGGGGAAGGGTATAGGGGACTTTTGGGATAGCATTTGAAATGTAAATGAAGAAAATAATGTAAAAAAAGAAAAAAAAAGAAAAGCAGGAAAAGACACAACACAGGAAAGGAAAAAAAAAAAAGAAAGAAAAACAAAACAAAACAAAAAGAAGCCCTGCTTTGACACCCTCAGCCCAGGCCACCGCTAATAACTGCTAAGATTCTTTTTGTTGTTGTTGTTGTTAGACTCCCTAACTACTGATTTTTGCCCTTAAATCATGCTGTCTCTGGAAAATTCGCACAGAAAACAAGAGAGTGCCTTTGTTATTGAAAATGTCAGCTGTTTTACCACGGTGGGTGAGGGAGGATTTTCACAATGTTTGAGTCCTTAGGAAGTCTGATCGAAAGCCCTGGAGCTCCCCGAGAGCTGTGTAGGAAATGGTGAAATGGGCTGAGGAGATGGCAGGGCCACTGAGAGCACTCAGTGATTTTGTGTAAGACTATAGTTTGGTTCCCAGTCTCCATACTGGTTGCTCACAGCAGCCTGTAACTTCAGCTCCAGGGCACATGGTTGCCAACTTTTAGTGTCCAGGAGCATCTGCATCCACTTGTGCATACAGAGAGGTACATACATATATGTTAACACACACACACACACACACACACACACACACACACACACACACACACAAATACACAATGAATTATAGCAGAAATGTCTATTTGTTTTAAGAAACAACCTGACAAGCAAAACAATCATTCCTTCCATGGCAGTTTTGGATACCAGTCTGAGGCTCAGTAGCTCCCCCTTGTTACCAGAAAGAATCCACCCTGAATAGAACCCAGGATGCCACGGGCCTGTACTCATCATGGCCGCTCAAGGGACAGATGCAGAAGGAAGCAGCCTAAGGCTGCCCGCCCTGCGGAGTAAACTGCACCAACACAGGCAATTAGTGAGGCCCTGGTCTCAAAAGAAGAAAAAGCTAGGGAAACAGTTCAGTGGAGAGTGTTTACTTATCATGTGTGAGGCCCTAGGTTCAACCTCCTGTCCCCACATAGAAACAATTAAATATGTATGCAAGTGACAAGACACTGGATGGAACCCTTGCTGAGCAACCTGCCCATCAGAGTTGCTCAGTATTCCAACATTGTTGGCTTCCTAGAAGACTTTAAATCTCAGTCTCTCTGGTATACTCTCTAAAACACTGTGTTTCTTTAACAACGTAAAGTACAACTCTCCCACCAGTCGGGGTGGAGGGAGGCAGCTCAAGAGTCTGTTCATTGGGGGAAGAAAACATCTACTCCATCTAAATGACGTTTCCTGTTGTTGGAGCAAGATATTCTGACAAAAGCCCCCTCAAGATTTAGATCTGGTTCACAATTGGAAGTACAATCTATCCTGGTCGGGTAGCCATGGCAGGAGGAGTTTGAGGCAGCTGGTCACATCCTGCCTGTTGTCAGGACTGAGTATTTGTGCTCCCTTCATTTTCTCCTTTTTCTACACCAGCCAGGATCCCAACACAGACATGGTGCCACCCATAAGGGGGCAAGTTTCCCCCTACTCATTTCATCTAACCAAGTTATTTTACCACAAGCACACTCTATGGCCCATCTTCTAGATGATCCTAGATCTCATCACATTGATAATTGAGATTAACTATCACACAAACCACTGTTTTGTAATATTAATGAGAATCCACAATTAATGCTTTTAAAGGAGACCATTGGAATGACAGCGAGCCAGCCAGAAGATGCTGTCTCGGGCAAGTAGCATTTCCTTGATTGATGTCAGCTGGCAAGTATCTTTGAGGAAGGGAGAAATGGGGAGGGGGTAAAGGTAAATTGATATATGCTTCAAAAAAAGGATGTATAACACTGAAAATAAGAGAAAATAAAATTGAAGCATTTATATTTAATTTTGAGTATAGTCTTTTTTTTTCAATTTTTTATTAGATATTTTCTTCATTTACATTTAAATGCTATCCCGAAAGTCCCCTATACCGTCCTCCGCCCCCTCCCTGCTCCCCTACCCACCCATTTCCACTTCTTGGCCCTGGCATTCCCCTGTACTGGGCATATAAAGTTTGCAAGACCAAGGAGCCTCTCTTCCCAATGATGGCCAACTAGGCCATCTTTGCTACATATGCAGCTAGAGACATGAGTTCTCGGGCTTCTGGTTAGTTCATATTGTTGTTCCATCTATAGGATTGCAGACCCCTTCAGCTCCTTGGGTACTTTCTCTAGCTCCTCCATTGGGGGCCCTGTGTTCCATCCAATAGCTGATTGTGAGCATCCACTTCTGTGTTTGCCAGGCACTGGCATAGCCTCACATGAGACAGCTATATCAGGGCCCTTTCAGCAAAATCTTGCTGGCATATGTAATAGTGTCTGTGTTTGGTGGCTGATTATGGGATGGATCCCCGGCTGCAGCAGTCTCTGGTTGGTCCATCCTTTTGTCTCAGCTCCACACTTAATCTCTGTAACTCCTTCCATGTGTGTTTTGTTCCTAATTCTAAGAAGGGACGAAGTGTCCACACTTTGGTCTTCATTCTTCTTGAGTTTCATGTGTTTTGCAAATTGTATCTTGAGTATTCTAAGTTTCTGGGCTAATATAGTCTTATCCATGGACCTAAAAGGAAATACTTTTCTATCTCCATCTATCAATGAATACTTACACATTACAGAGTATATCAGCTTGTAGTGCTAGGGGAAGTAAGATACATGGTTTGTTTGTTTGTTGTTGTTGTTGTTTTTAAGTTTCTGCTGATTGGTTATAGAAAATGGCAGGGAACAGGTCCATTTAGATTCTCAGAATCCTGAGGACATCCTAGAATACACAGCGAATGTTTTCCACACTTCTCTTCAGCCATCAGAACACTCTCGATTAGTTTTCCCTGCCTGCATGCATGTGCCTGTTTGTGTGTGTGTGTGTGTGTGTGTGTGTGTGTGTGTTAGACATGTGAGTGGGTGGAGATGGAGGATAAGTGCCTGTGTGTGTATTTGGTATGGCTGCCCTCATGCAGTGGTCCACATAGAGAAGTCAGAAGATGTTACCTGTCTTCACATTTTTTTCCTGGGTTAGACAGTTCTGTGGCCTAAGCTGAGAGTCCACTGATGTTTGTTGTTGGGCAATGGTATAGTAGGGACGGCTTTTGCCTGTGAAGTTGTCTTTGTTGTGGGATCTGATGATTGGACCGACTGTAATGGGGCACTTGGGGAGTTATTTAGAAAGTGTTCTTTTGGGTTATGTGCTATATATAGCTTGAAGGTCGCATTTTACATAGAAGTAAATATGTCAGTTGATTACATGACTCAGAGCAAGTTTGTTTATATCTAATGAAATTACACAAGACATGAGACTACAGGAAACACATTCTGCCTATCTTCCCTTTCCAGCTAAATTAAGCTCCAAGAAAATCTGTTTCTCTCTCACCGCCCACCACTTTTAAACAACCTCAAAGGCCTATTCCCCATGGGCTACACTTTGGCAGCACACTGCTGTCGGTCTGTGCACAGGGTCATGTGAAAGCCTGTGATCTGGACAGTCAGTGGTCCACTTCTAACTAATAGATACCACCTTCCATATGACTCCTCCATGGGAAAAGAAATTTACCGCAATGGGAATGTTCGGGAGACTCACGCTCCACAAAGCTATTAAAGCTCCAATAATCTCATCCAATTCTGAACATTGCCTAGTTCAACACAGGGATCTTATCGTTCTGTGAATTTCCTTATTTCATGCCTTTGACAAGCTCAGCTAGAAGTTTCCATGGATGCTGTACCACCCCAATCCCTTGCTAACAAAGACAGAAAGCCCGAAGCGAAGGGTTTAATTGGTTTAATTGGAGTCTGAATTCTTGGTAATTTACTGAGGAAACCAGTATAAAGAACTGCCAATCTTCCTGAGACTGAGTGAGGTGGCCAAAAGCTCCCACAGACTGAACAGCGATTCAATTTAACAGAGAATTTTCTAGTCCCTCTTCATAGATCTTCCATGTGACACGGCTATACCACTCCTGGGTATTTACCCAAGGGACTTCAAGTTAACACAACACAATGGAATTTGCACATCAATGTTACTGTAGCATTATTCACAATAGCTAAATTATAGAACTACTCTGGATGTCCAACTATAGAGGGATGGCTAAAGAAAACATGGCACATATACACAATGGGAATTATTTCGGCGACAAAGAACGAGGTTGAATCAGCGAGATGGATAGGCGACATCTTCCAAAAGCGACAGCTTCCAAGCCCCAAGACCTGAATCCAATCCCTAGGCTGCATAGCTTGTCCTCTGACCTCCACACGTGTGACATGGCACATGCCACTCTCAACCCATGCAAGCACACAAAATAAAAAAGAAACATCTTGAGGAGAATAAAGTTTCATGTGTAGGAAAACAGAAGGAACTGGAGGTAATGTTATATAAGTTAAGTCAATCAGAGAGAAACAAATATTACACTTTTTTTCTCATTCCTGGCCAGTAGATTTTATACAGATATAGAATCAGTTATGAACAGTTTTTATGGCATGAAAATAGAAATGAGGCTGTCTAAAAGAACATAAAGATTCACAGGAGTGGAGAGGGTCGAGAGGAAGGAGGGTGAGGGTTAATCGGGAGTGGGTGAATGCTTAGCATGTAATATGTACTTACACAAAAACTTATAAAATAGATAAGTAAGACCAAGTAGCCATAAAATCATACGTAAAGACACAGATGTAAAGACAAGACCAGATCTGTCTATTGTCTAGCTTTAGGTCCAAGATATAGCTCCAGCTGATTCCAGAAGCACAGAAGTACTGACATTTTCCTCTCAGTGCACTCTTATTCTGTCCTCAGATGGGAGCACCATCTCTGGGGGTTTCCTTGTTTTTACATGGATCATTGTTGTGGTAGTATGAATAAAAACGGTCCCCATAGACCCATAGGGCGTGGCACTGCTAGGAGGTGTGACCTTGTTGGAGTAGGCGTGGCTTTGTTGGAGGAGGTTTGTCCCCTGGGGTAGGCTGTGAGGTCTCAGATACTCAAGCTTGGCCCTTGTGTCTCACTCAGTCTCTGCCACCATGCTTCCCACCATGGCGATAACAGACTAAAGCTGTAAACTGTAAGCCAGCCCTAATTAAATGTTTTCCTTTCTAAGAGTTGCCGTGGTCATGTGTCTCTTCACAGCCATAAGACTAGGACATAGGGAAAAGTGAGCAAAGAACCCACTTAAAATGAAAATGTTCTCAAAGTCCTGAAACTGAGACTTGTATTGGTTCTTTTTTATGAAAGAATCAAGAAAAACAATCTTAGACATAAACTGGATTTATGGTTTCCCTTTAAAAGTAATAAAATATACAAATTATCCTGTCAAATCTTAAAACTCTTCTGTTTATCTTGATCAGAAAAAAGCAAAATAACTGACACCAAGTCTGATAAACTTTAGTAAGACACTGTCTTAGCTACACTTATTTAAAGTGTCACCCAAACTAGTTCTCTTTCCTAGAAGTGCCCAAGATAATAATATAAGTGGTCCTGTTGTCATCAATATGACAGTGACAAACATCTGAACTTCACAGTTTTTATAGCAGCTGAGACTGGGGCCATCATACACCCTCCAAGGACTTCAAGTCACATGGTGAATTTAAGAAATTGAAATCATGATAGGTTTTATTTTGTTTTGATTTGCTCTTGTTTGTGTTTGTGTTTTGTTTTTGTTTTTTGAGACAGGGTTTCTCCTTGTATCCCTGGCTGTTCTTAAACTTGCTCTGTAGAACAGGCTGACCTCAAACTCAGAGATCCATCTGCCTCTGCCTCCTGAGTGCTGGGATTAAAGTCCTGTGCTGCTAACACCTGACTTTTTTCTGGGTGTTTGTTTGTTTGCTTTTGTTTTCTTTCTCTGTTTTTTAAGAAAGTGTGACCATGTTAAATCCAGAAGCTTGTTTTCTTCCCACAAACAATCCCCTTGTAAAGAGCATGGTTATGTGTATTCAGTATCTAAAAATTTTTTAATTGATTTATTCTTCTAACTGATCTTTTATTGGTTGGTAGCTAGCAAGGAAAGCAAATGCACGCTTGCCCATTCTGGATAACTGGTCTGACAAGACGCAACTAAGGCCACTGAGTTCAGGGGTCCCTACATCTACCTTCCCTACCCTTTTCGACAATGAAGTCTTTAAGAAGTTCACATATCCTTTTGCTCTGGTGTGGCAGAAAGATGTCCATTCCTTGCATGGCCCTTGCTCTGGCATGTCTTGTTTTGTGACTTTCAGTGTACGTGGCTACTTGGTTTTTGCTAGGCCACTGGATACTGGAGGCCCTAATCTTTGATCCTGCCCATTTAATCCTGGGTTCAGTGCTCTTTCCTTGCCCCAGCCATGGGATCCCAGCAGTTTTGACACTCACTACCCTGTTGGAACTCAGAGAATTTCTGTTTCTCCATAACAGTGTGTCTGTGTTCCTGAAGAAGCAGAAAAGCCCCTCCCCCTAGCCAGTCACCATAGTAAAATCCCCTCCCCCCAGCCCGTCAGCGTAGCGTCTTCTTGCTCTGAAGCCCCAAGCCTTTAATTATTACTTTTTTTTTGGTGGCTCACAATGCCATGCAAACTCCAATCACTTAACTGTTCAGCTCTCAATATTTTATAGAACACCCATGAATTTTGTATGTGATGAAAATGACTTTTTGTTTAGCAACCAACCTTAAGTCAATATGTTTAGTCTGCCAAACAACCTAGAAGACAGGACACTATTTTTTCCTCCCTTTCATACGTCTGCAGAAATTAAGATTTAATTTTTTCATTTAATGTTATTTGGTGACCCCTCAATAAAACTTGTAGATCTTTAAATTTTTTGAGGGAGAAGCTGATTTGGTCAACCAAAGTTTGGGTTCCAGGCATGTCCAAATTATGACTCATGGGCTCATGTGTTGAGTCCTATACAAAATCACAGACTTACTTAAAACATTATACTTTTGGTGTGATTTCCCTTCCTTCCTTCCTTCCTTCCTTCCTTCCTTCCTTCCTTCCTTCCTTCCTTCCTTCCTTCCTCTCTCTCTCTTTTTTAATAGCTTGATTTTATAGTTCTTTAGAGTGAACTTTGTAGATGATATTGAGTCACAATGACAAAAGGTTGGATACACCTGGTAGAGTATCAGCATGCTTTCAATACTTTTTGCCCCCAAATAGACTTCCGTCCTGGGAAAGATGAACTAAATTAGCAGTCCTTGGGCTGAACAAGCTTTGAGAGATCCATTGTCAGTGAACACAGGACAAAGCAACAGGTGACATGGCTCCTTTGTCACTGAGCCAACAGAAGCATAGGGCTGCAGTTACGTAAGGCTGGAGAGATGGTTTGATGGTAAAGAACAGTCAACTGTTATTTCACAGGACCCAGGTTTGGTTCCCAGCCCCTTACCTACACGGCAGCTCACAATTGTCTGTAACTCCAGTTCCAGGACATCCAACATCTTCTTGCCTCTGTAGGCACTGAACTGTCATGATTCTCTGACACATTTGCAAGCAAAACACTCATCCATATATAATATATCTTTTATCAAATGAGTAGTTGAAATCCTTATTCATGGCTAGGCACATGCGGACAAATATTGTATGAATCTATTTAAAGTAAGCACACAGACAAATAGCAGAACAGGTATCTCCTGTAGAGGAAAGAGAAGAGTTATTTCCAGCTCAGACAGAGTTTAGTCTGAAGTGAGAGAAGGGGTGGGGATTGTGGGTAGATGTTAACAGCAATGCAAATACTTGATGCCACTAAATCTGATACTTGATGCCACTAAATCTGATACTTGAAACTGGTTAAAATGCTAAATTGTAGGCTCTGTATTTTGTCACAATAAAAAAGGTTTTCTTTTCTCTTTTTTTTTAAAAAAAAGGTATTTCTTTTTAAAAATTTTGTTTGATCCGGGCTCTTGCTATAGGTAGCCCAGGCTGACTTTGGTCTTGCTGTCTCTCTGCCTCAGCCTCTGGAGTGGTGGTATTACATGTCTCTACCACCACCTCCAACCCAGCATGCTAAAATGTGATTTCTGGTTATATAAACCTGGGATACCTACATAGAATATCTGTTTTCTGTCCATACTTGTTTTCTCTTAGGAGTTATCCTCCTTCTGGCTACTTGCCTACTTAATTCCTCTAGTTCTCAGTTTCTCTTCTATCAAATAAGTCAAATAAATGAGCTGTTCTTACCACCCTGTGCTGTTAAGAAAATGTCAAGTTGCTATTGTTAAACTAGACTATACTTTTATTACTTTGTATTCCCATTCTCAGGTTAGGAATATATAAGGTGAATTTACTTTTCATTGTCAGTGGTCATAGAACTGCTCTTTTGGTAAAGTGCTCTCTGGGAGATGGGTTAGAAAGAGCGAAGGAGCCAGAGGAAGCAGAAAACTGTGGCACAACAGTATTTCCTGGACAAAACAGGGCAGCTCCACATCATGAACTCACAGCGTGTGACATATGCTACAGCATGTTATGGCACAGATGCACAAGTCAGACAAAATCCCAACATGGAGAGGGGAGCTTGGTACACACACAGTCAGCCCCACCCCTAGTAGAGGGGCTGCTGTTAATGATAGCTGTTGGGAAAGGAAGAGGTTTTCTTTAAGGGCGTGGCCATGGGTAGTACAGCTGTACTCCAGTGGATGGCCACACACCCTAGAACATATTGGCAGCACAAAATGAACTAGAAGGGTTTAAAACAAAAGAAAACAAAGACACAAACTTGGTTTGGTAAAGGAGGGGAGGTAGATCTGGAAGGGGTTGGGGGAGAGGAGAGAATAGAATCAAAACCTGTCGTATGAAATTCTTTAAGAAGTAAAAGGGAAAAGAGGAAAGGCTTAGGCAATTGTTTTAAATGTAAAATATTTGGAGGTGAAAGCAATTTTTCTAACAAAAATGATGAACTTTACACAACTTTGCAGATCTGCATTAGTGGCTTCCAATTACAGAAAAACAAAATTATCAAGAGTATGTTCAAATCTATTTACTATTTGAGGATTTCCTACATATATACTATTTATGTTGAGCATACCCACCCCTTACTACCTTATCCCTCTCCTCTTGTACCTCTCCCTATTAACATCTCCCTCTCAAGTTCATGTTTTCTTCTTAAAAAGTAAACCCAGTATCTGATACATGCACAACTGTGGTGTCACCCACTTGCACATGGCAACCTGCCAGCGGCCATACCCTTGAAGTAAACTGACTCCCTATTTGCTCAGGAGCTGTCAATAGCTCCTTGGCTAGACATGGGGTCTTGTGAGTCCCTCTTCCATCCATGCTTGGATTTTAACTGTATTGATTTCTCATGGGTCTTGTGCACTCAATGACAGCAGTTGTGACTTTTGGGGTGTGGTGGTCCTCTCATGTACAGAAGAACACATGACTGCAGAAGTCCCCCTGGTCCTCTGGCTATTACAGACTTCTGCCCCCCTCCAGGATGTTCCCTGATCTTTGGGCACAGGGAGTGTGTGATAAAAATGTCTTTCCATAGTTACTTATTTTTCAGGAGGACCAGTTATGAGTTGCAATGTCTTATAATAAAATTTAGGCCTATTGAGAAGACATAGGTTCATAAGAGTGACAAAGTAATTACTTTTGGGGGTTGGGTGTTGAACTAAACATATGAGACATGCTAAACATGTCCTTTCCCATAGCCATGTAATTGGAAATGGTAGAATTAGAAAGTAGTTGTTATGTCACATGTAATACATTATATCCTTAATCTCCTAGGATAGACATATCTTGATCATGCTTACTAATAAGGACTGAGTAAGTTAGTTTCTGCAAAAAAAATACACCTAGAAACTTCTGTGACACAAACATCAAAATGTAGTTTCCCTCATGCAAATCCAGAGATCCTCCAGGCAGGCTCCTCCCACCTTCTAACTAGCCATGAAATTCTATGCTACCCTCTGTCTCACTGAGAGCCTTCCAGTTTGCCTGGACAGGAAAGACAGAGAACCAGAAGGTGACATGGAAGCTTTCATCCTCTCAGCCTGTAGACTAACCCATGCCACTTAAGCTCACAGGCCATGGGCCAGGGAAGATCACATCACTATACAGAAGATGGGAAGGCAAGTGGTACATATATTCAATAGTCACTGGGAAAAAAAAGAAATACCTCAGCCTGAGCATTCCCCACGGTCTGAAATGACCATAGTCAGGTCATATTAGGACACAGGAAGCCTCCGACATAGCTTCCTGCTGTAACAAGGTACGATAGGCCACTGCTTACAGAGCACACATTGCATTCCTTATCATCGCATAGTCCAAAGGTCCACCATGAGTCTCAGGAGGCTCCAACTCAAGAGATGCCAGGTGTCCTGGTTAATTTTTGTCAGCTTCATATAATTAGAATGCTCTGGGAAGAGGAACCCCAATTGAGAAAATGCCTCTATCAGATCGGCCTGGAGGGGAGTCTGGAGGGCATTTTCTTGATTAATGATTGATGTGGGCAGTCCCAGCTCTCTCTGGTGGGTGTGTCACTCCTCAGCAGGGGGTTCTGAGTAGCATAAGGAAGCAGGATGGGCCTGTCTAGGAGAGGGAGCCAGTAAGGACTGTTCCTTTAGATTCTCTGCCTTCTTGTTGAGTTCCAGCCCTAACTTCCTTTCTTGATGTACCATAAGCCACACAATGAAATAAATCCTTTCTCCCTAGTTGCTTGTGGTTGTGGTGGCTATGGCAACGACAGAAACCAAACTAAGACAGCAGAGCTGCACACTTTGGGAAGAGTTAGGAGAGTCTGCTCCTCGTCCTTTCCATCTTCCAGGCGGTCCACATTCCTTGGCATCCTGTTCCCTCTCCCTAGCTCCCAAGTCACTAAGAGTCCATCTTTAAAACCCTTGCTCACTCCCTTCTGACCACAGCCTGGCATCGGTCTCTGCTTTTGAGAGCTCATATGTGCACACCTACCCGACATAATTCACTGACATCTCCCATCTTGAGATCTGTAACTTGAACCAAATCTCTAAAATCTCTTTTGTCATATAAGGTTCACAAACTGCAGAGTTCTGAATGAAGACCTGTGTCCATCGGTCTGTCTGCCTCTCCTCCACACCCTACCTCCACCTGTGTGTGGGGTGTAGGTGTGTGATTACTCTACTTGTAAGAGTCACTTTTTGTCATGATGAAATTTACTTTGATTTAATTTTTTCATACAACTTATTTTTATTTTATGCATATGAATGTTTTGTCTGTCTGTATGTCTGTATGAGGGATCCCTTCGAATTGGAATTAACAGGCAGTTCTGTGCTGCCATGTAGGTGCTGGGAATTGAACCTGGGTCCTCTGGAAGAATAGACAGTGCTCTTAACTGCTAAGCCATCTCTCCAGCCCCTACTTTCATTTCACATTAATATGGATACCTAACTGCTGCCCTAGAGCCACACAGAAGACAGCCAGCCATGGGCCACTTCATTCCTCCTCAAAGCTGTGTGCGCGGCTGAAGAGGTTAACATGAGCTCATCTTTTGGTTTTCACTGCCATCTAAGACGCATACAGATGGGAGCTCTGTGAAAACAGGGTGATGATCAAGTAAGGGCTGCTTTGAAAGTAAACTGAAGAGCCCTTAGTAAATTCTTTGAAGGTGGGTAGTATGTCTGCCCTTCTTTCCTTCCTTCCTTCTTTCCTTCCTTCCTTCTTTCCTTCCTTCCTTCCTTCCTTCCTTCCTTCCTTCCTTCCTTCCTTCCTTCCTCCCTTCTTTCTCTTCTCTCTCTCTCTTTCTCTTTCTTTCTTTCTTTCTTTCTTTCTTTCTTTCTTTCTTTCTTTCTTTCTTTCTTTCTTTCTTTCTTTCTCTTTTTCTTTTTCATTCATTCTTCTTTGTTTTTGTTGTTTTGTTTTAAACAAGCATTTTACGAGTGTCAGGGCGCAGATCCAAGAACGGAACACCATTTTTTAGTTTCCAGCTGTGATGTTATCCCTAAATCACTCAGTTATTGTTGTTAAAAGAAAGGTTGACATTCCTCAGCAACCATTCCTTTACACACACAGTTTGCTTGTCCTATTTGGGATGCCCAGGCATGGGCACTCATTGAAATGTAGAAGATCTTTTGAAAACAGAAGAATATAAAATGTGGTGTTTTTGATTAGAAACATATGCATGTGTAAATGTGCATCTAAGGAACACTAAGACACAAGAGCCATCGTTTTGCTGGGATAATAAAGTCATGGATAATTTTTATCTTATTAGAATTAAGGTGAATGTTATAATTGATGACCTTTTTTTAGTTCTCTTTTTTTGGTAGAGCATCTCTTTTGGTCACTGAGACAGGTTCTTGGGCTGGCCTGTAGCTTGTTCCCATTCTCCGAGACTTCCCATTGCAGGGACAATAGTCATGTGCCACCACACTTGGCTGCTGCAAATGTTCCTCAAACTGTGCTCTGATTATGCACTTAGGCGCTCATTCACCTCCTGACCTTTGTTTCCTGAGTCGGGACCATCATGGACCCAAGAGATATGTGTCTAATTTCCCATCTTAAACTCCCTCATGACCTCAGAGAAGGTTACATAAAGTTATTAGTGTTGAACTCCCTGCTCCAGCCGTAAGGCAGAGAGACCCACTCTTGCCCAGCTTTGCTGGCAGCTCTGTAGAGTAATTAGAAGGGCCATGGCTTTCTTCAGCTTCCATGAGGCTCTGGTCATCCCTTTTGGAGTCCTACCTTACATTTGGTTCTAGCCAGAGGTAATGAAAATCAAGAATTTTCTAAAAACAAGCCTGATTTTTTTCTCCACCAGAGTTTTCCTTATCACATTTCTCAGAAGGCTCTTGACTAGGGGTTAAAAACGCACGATTAGTAGTCAACTCTTCCATACAGGCCCTGTCCCAGGGAGGCTGCTCCAGGGCTCTAGTCATCCTGCAGCATGCTTTAAGATAGCTCCATGTGACTAGTTCTTCTGGTTGTCAAAGAAATGCACATGCTACAAGGAGCCGTGGGAAAAGAAGAGACCTTTAGGAACGTATAGAGATTCCACTCTGACCCCTCCAATATTCTCTCTTATACTTCACTACACCTGATACATTTTCCATTTTCATCACAATAAAACAAGGCTGCCAATTCATCTTCTCTCTGTGTGGTGTAGTAAGTAAACTGACTACTTCTAGAATGTCAGGTTTATCTGAGAAAGGTTTAATTTCCAGCACCAGCAAACAAACACACACACACACACACACACACACACACACACACACACACACACAGTAAAACAATCAAACACGACTGTTAGAAAATGGAACAAAATAGGCCATAAATATCGTTCCAAATAGGAAGGCCAGAAAATTGAGGCTGTAATTGGTGAGAAGTGACTGAGTCAGACAGGACTGGTTTCAATAGCTTCAGGGTGCTGAGGTTTGAGATGAACCATCAAAAATGTGTGGAATGAAACCAGATGAATGGCTGGGAGCGGGCTGGTGTGGAGCACAGTGGGAGTGTCATGCCAGAGGTTACACCGTTCCTCCAGGCTTTCTCTGGCAGTGCTGTATGGTATGTTCTTCATTTATTTCAGTCCTTTGGGAATTAATTATTATCATTCATTCATTCATTCATTTATTTTAGTTTTTTGAGTCAGGGTTTTTCTGTATAGCCCTGGCTGTTCTGGGACTAGCTCTGTAGATCAGGCTGACCTTGAACTCACAGAGATCCACCTGCCACTGACCCTGAGTGCTGGGATTAAACACTTGCCACCGGTGCCTGGCTTGCTTAGTTTTATTTTTAATTATGCTTGCTCCTCCTTACAGCCACATGATGGACTCTACCACTATTTTTTTCTTCCTTTGTACATATGTTTAGAATTCTACATCAATCAAATTCATTAAGGACTTGAATATAGTTTTACAAAGTTCGTATTACCTCACATATTTTTTTTCTCAAGAACAAAACCTTTATTAATCAGTAATAAGAAGCAGAAATAAGAGACAGGAGATAGGTTTGTCAATCGCCTGCTAAGCATTCCTTCATTCCCTGACCAGTATCTACTCTATTTGGTTGGTTATTTGTTAGAGATGGTTTTTCCATGACACTGCCTGAATGAGCAATGCCACCATTTAATAAAATAGATCACTATTTCTGGGAATACTTTATTAAATCAACATGGAATGATTTTTATTACCCAAGTGATAAAACTATCCATGAAAACAGGGAATTTATCTTTTTTTGGCTACTATA
>LR750074.1:759174-823886 GCA_902729485.2 Mus minutoides
TATATATATATATATATATATATATATATATATATATATATATATATATATATCTTGAGCATGGAGAAATGGCTCAGCATTTAGGAACACTTGCTATTCCTAAAAAGGACCTGGGTTCAGTTCCCAGTGCCCATATGAAAGCTCACAACCATCCACAGGTACTTACATGATTCACATACATGCGTGGAAGCAAAACACTCATGCGCATATAAAATAAATCCCAAAACCAAGAACAGAAAGGTTAAGCGACAGCTTTAAACATTTTCAACAACACGGCTCTTTCTTTTGAGGCCAGCTGCAGCTGCTTCTCTCCCATCGTCTGTCCCTTGTCAGAAGAGGGACTGTTTAGTAAGTTGTGAAGCATCGGAGGGTATCAATTTCACACAGTATCTCTCTAGTAAAATGTCTTGATAGAAATTCCAATAAAAAGAAAATTTGCTACACACCCTGTCCTTAGTTCAAAGTCACCCATTTCTATCCATGAAAATGTGGCTGAGGGATGGTTTTTAACTTGCAGGTGCACTTGTGAATGTCATAGCATTTAACGTGTTCTCCTGTATTGACGTTTCCTTCTAATCTGCTTTAAGCATCTGTTGGCCTGCGAAGTAATGGAATTTATTACAAAGGAAACACTGACAGGCTATACTCGGCTCCTGACCTTCAAAACTGGCTTATAAAGCTAACCACATGTGGCCGATGGTATTTTCCAAAGATGGCTACGGCAGGGCATCCCGTCCCACATGTTCTTCTGAAATGAGCTTGCCACACCCCATGAGAAGACAGAATCCATTCCTCTCCCCTAGAATCTGCACTGGTCTCAGCCACATTCTGGTAACTAATGGAATATACACAACCACATCACAAGTGCATCTGATGCTGGGGTGAGTGGAAACTTGTGACCTCTATCCCTAAAAGGAACAGACCCCTCCTGGAAAGGGAACCCTTGGGATGAAGAGAGCTTTCATACTATTTTTCAGTAAAACTGTATAATGGACTTCCAGTTTTAGAGCGAGAGGGAGACTGAGGCACAGTATTAGGATCAATACGGCTGCAGGTTCAGATGGCAGGATTTTTGTTTCGTTCTAGTCTATACTCTTTCTCCTGAGAACCAAAAACAATAAAAATGCTACCTATGGATGCAGGTAGTTTTGAAGCTGACTGGTCAGTTTTCTCTGGGGATCTTAAGGCACTGCTGAAGTGTCAGTTTAAATACCAACAAGGGGCTATCCTCCGAGGGACCTGATTTCCCACGCAGAATTCAGAGCCCAGGCCTCTTTGATATGCCTAAGAACCAGCTACATATCCAGGGTATATCCAGGCAAGGATCTGAAGGTGCACGCGCAGGTTTTGATGAGAATGCCTCATAACTTTGTGAGCACTGGAACTGTGATGCTGCTCTTACAAGGTCAAAGGTCAGGACAGGAGCTTTAAACCAAGCCTCTGCAAACCAGCAAGTGAGGGGGCTGCAGGATGCTTGAGCATAATTCTTACTCTCACCCATTTATTCCATTATTTTTGGTTGATACTTGTGATAGTTTTTGTTGTTGTTGTTGTTTTTCCTGTTTGGGGCTGGTGGGTAAAAGGCAATGTTTACCTTAAGTTTACCTTAAGTTCAGGAACAAGCTGCCTGGTTATTGCCATTGAACTCTTATGAGTAAGCCAGCCTCTGTGTTGTCCCACAAGCCCCCCCCCAACATTTTCTCTTCTTTGCGTTTGCTGCCTGAACAGTCAGCAGCCTTGGGGGCCAGAGCTCTGCTTTCCTTTGTAAGACACCAATCCTTCCGCTGTTTTTCTTGAACATCTCTGTTTAGAGCAGAGGGTCTCAACCTGTGGGTCACGACCCCTTTGAGGTTGCCTCTCAGTTGCATATGATTCATAACAGTGGGTAAAATTACAACTACAAAGTTGTAATGAAATAATTTTGTGGTTGGGGGGGTCACTACAACATTAAGGGTCTCAGCATTAGGAAGGTTGAAAACCACTGGTTTGGCATGACTTGTTTTGGTTCTCTTTCTGGATTCAACCTCTGCATATTGGTTGGGTGGTGGGTTGTGTTGTTGTTTTATTGGAAGTAAATTTACTGGCTCCCTCACACAATAAAAAGCAAAATAAAGACCTCATTCCCAAATTTTATTCCACGGTTTAAAATTAGCTTCCTATAAAACTTAAAACTGAATTTCCAAATGAGTCTGTATTTCATTTCTTCTTCCCAAACATCTGGCTGACTCTTAAAAAATCCACATTTTAGCTGTTAGCACTGCCTTGCAGTACAGAACAGGCTCCTCGGAGAAATCACACTCTACATCAGGAACCCTTGGTCCCTATGTGAGATCTGTCCTCATTAGATAGAACCTACATGCCTCAGATCCACAGAGATCACTGAGGTAGCCCACAATTCCACTCTAAAGTCAAAGTCGCTGCAGATTCCTCCTAGAAACACTCTATCCGGAGTGACCTGTGCTCTTCCCGACCTCCTTAGCGGGAGTCACTCTGGGACAACCTAGGCTGCAGCAAGCGACACAGAGCAGGAGCTGGCTTCCCATTCAGGGTCTGCCCCTTCCATATCTCGGCATTTTATATTTCTTGGCGTGCTGTGTTCCTGCCAATGCCTCCCTTCTTCTCCTACCTGCAAAGCAGCAGGGATCACGACTGCTCAGCGAGGCATGCTTTCAGGCTTATTTTTCCCTTTCTTTAGTTACTGTACCTGCAAACAAGATTTCTATTTTTCGAGAACTCTGAATCAAGTAACTAAATAAGCTCTTCTCCTCTAGTAACTAATATTTGGATCATGCTACAGTCTCTTGTGGGCCATTAACATCTCCTCTGGTGTGTTTTTAAGCTATCCGGTTCCTAAGTTCCCGTGTTAATCATGAAGCGTTGTATAGTTTTTTTCAAGCCGCCACTGCTGGAGCAACCCTAATGGCCAGCTTCTCATTTGATACTGGGGACAAGCGTACTGAATGAAATCCTGTCCAGTAATTACTCCTGAAGCACACTGATTTACGTTCTAGCATTACTAACATTATTTTTGAAATAAAATACACAAGAAGCTGGAAAGTTCTTAAATCATTTTTACTCTTTCCAATGACTTTTTTCCCTTCCAAAGCAACTCTTAAAATAGCATATTCATTCTAAAGCAAAAAGTTTGAAAAAAAAAACAATAAAACTTTTAAGGACTAACTTCTACAAAGAAAAATGAAGATACAATGTAGCTATTTTTATAAAATTATATAATGCGATTGGTGCTTAAACTTCTCTTTCCATTGAATAATATATATTTAAAAAATCCCAGGTCTTTCTCCTCCTGGGAAGCTTGGCTAGTTAAGTGCATTCACACTCAGAAATCATAAACACTTACCCCAAGAGCCTTGACACTTACATTCTAAACTGTCTTACTGGAAATCCAACTCAGTGTCTTACTGAAAGTTCTTTTATTTTAAATTTATTTATTTTTCCTAATGAGTTAGTTTGTCAATTTCAATATGGATCAATTATGGATAGATGCAAATTCTTTCCTGTAATGAATATATATTTTGTTGTTGTACTTTTATTTTTTGAACTGAATACAGACTTTTTTTTAACCTTTAAAATAGTGTTAAGTGAAATAAGCCAGGGTACATTTGGATATGATAAAGTATATGCAACCCTTTTTTTAATATTTTGTCACAGGTGAGGGATCTACTGTAAGCATATCAATTTTGTTTTGGGGTTATAATAAGGTCTAGAAAGGGGGGAAGATATAAAACTTTTATGAAGACAAGTTTGAGGGGAGAAACACAGCATATTTTCCTGAAGATTGAAGCTAACTTTTGATGGATTCATCATCATAAAGTAGACTCATGAAGGATTTTTTTTTTCAAGTTAAAGAAAGATTCCCCAAGATCCAGAGTCTGGGGCAGGCATCCCCGAGCAGCTGCTTCACCAGGGCCCAGACTCTGTTATTCGGTGGCTCCATTTATGTTTCCATCCTTTGGATTACAGCAGTCATATCTTTGACTGTGGATAAATTTTGTTTAACAAAGCAGAAGTACAAGGAAATCACTGGGGAGCATAGCTAGGAAGGTCAACTTCTCGGACAGAGGAGGGAACAGAGTAGCCGAGCTAAGATCTGGATTTATCAGTACCAAGGAGACTAGAGCAGTTGTGTTCTCTGGTGGAGAAGTCATCCTTACTAAAAAAAAAAAAAAAAAAAAAACCAAATCTCCAAACAGGAATTACATCTGGTGGTAGAATTCTGACCCAGCTTACCTCTCTCCAAACTAGGCTTAATCCCCTGGTACTGAAAATAAATAAATAAATAAATAAATAAATAAATAAGGAACTATATATGTACACATAGTAAATGGACAATTTCTCTGTAAGAACACACCTGGTATGCACTCATTGATAAGTGGATATTAGCCTAAAAGTTTGGAATACCCAAGATACAATTCACAGACCATGTGAAGCTCAAGAAGAAGGAAGACCAAAGTGTGGATGCTCACAGAGGAAACACGGGGACAAAGTGTGGAACTGAAGGAAAGGCCACCCAGAGACTGCTCCACCTAAGGATCCATCCCATATACAGTTGCTAAACCTGGACACTATTGTGGATGCCAACAAGTGCTTGCTGGCAGGAACCTGATATAGCTGTCTCCTGAGAGGCTCTGCTAGTGCCTGACAAATACAGAGGTGGATGCTTGCAGCCAACCATTGGACTGAGCATGGGGTCTCCAATGGAGGAGTTAGAGAAAGGACAGAAGGAGCTGAAGGGGTTTGCAACCCATAGGAAGAACAACAATATCAACCAACCAGACCCCTCAGGGCTCCCAGGAATTAAACTACCAACCAAAGAGTACACATGGAGAGTCCCATGGCTCCAGCTGCATATGTAGCAGAGGATGGCCTTGTTGGACATCAATGGGAGGAGAGGCCCTTGGTCCTGGGAAGGCTCCATGCTCCAGTGTAGGGGAATGCCAGGGTGAGGAGGCAGGGGTCAGTGAGTGGGTGAGCACTCTCATAGCAGGGAGCAGAAGGACATGATATAGGGTTTCTGGAGGGGAAACTGGGAAAAGAGATAACATTTGAAATGTAAATAAAATATCCAATAAAAATTGGAAAAAAGTTGAGTAAAATCATTTTGTTCTTTTTACTCATATATGAGAATCTATTGACTTCTAATACCAGCACTCAGGAAGACTGAGTACATGAGGCCAACTCTTTTATATAATAAGTTCAAAGACAGCCTTAGCTGTGTCTATACTGAGACTTTTTCAAAAAATAAAGCAATAAAAATTATATAAAAGTGGGTGTGCATGAGGCCATGAGTTTGGTCCCCAACATGGGAAGAAACCCAAATACATTCATGTTTCTAATTGTTACTCTTCTTTCAAGAAGGTTTCTAGAGCTGGTATCATGGTGCACAGCTGTGATCCCAGGACTTGGACAATGACTGGAGGAGGACCACGTGTTCTGGGGCCTGGTAGGCTTTCCTGGCTTAAGAGTAAAAACAAAGAGGAGGAGGAGAAAAGGGAGGAGGAGGAAAAGGAGGAAGAAGAGGAGGAGGAGGGCAACGACGACAATGACAATGATGAAGACGAAGATGATGATGAAAGAAAATAAATGTCTTTAACCTAACATCAAACCAGGCAAATACTTATGGGTAATATTTTATCTGAGGTGGCTGTGCTTTTTACCTAATTATTCATTTGTTTTATCTCTTGCTCTAGGCTGTATCTGTCTGATTACTCATTTCAGAGCATAACTAAGAAAGGATGAGCATCCAAGGCTTTCTGAAATGGAAAGTGGGTTCTGGAGCCAGCCTCAGCCTTTTAGTCTGAACATAGGGTTTATTTTCTGTAAAATGTGGATTATATAAGATAAGCACCATGCAGGTGAGGATATGAGTGGCCCTGGCCTCTGGGTCACCCCAGGAAGAGATAGGAGACGACAATTGAACAGGACTTTTGCAGCTAGTGGCCAGTGTTCTGTGATAACCAAAGGTTGTCAGGCAAGAATCCAAGTCCCAGGCTACAACATCATCTGACTTTCCAAGGAAAGCTGGAAATCCTACTGGTAATGGAAAGTCAACGAATTGCTAAGTCTTTGAAACCATTGAAAATTATCCAACATACAGCACAGCCCCGTAGACAGTAGTGTTGAAGAATACTACAAAACACTTCAGTTGGCAGCGTTTAAACCATGAACTAAGTTTGGTCTTTTAAAAATCTTTTTTTTTTTCACTATAAAACTGTGTACTCCTTCCAATCTTTGAGCCACCGGGAAAGAACTCAAATTATAGCCAGAAGACACTAATCATAGAGCATCCTGGACTATCTTAAGAGAGTTTGTGGTGGAGTGATCAAACAGGAACTTAGACGTAAGAGCATAAATTGTCTATCCAGCCCCAATAAATCTTGGCCAATGATTATGTCTATGTACCTGAATTATAATTAAATACCATTAAAATATAAGAGGAATAAGATTGCTTGTGATTCACTCGAATCTATCCCTGTGGCTGGGGATCAAACTCAGGGCTTTTAACGTGTGAGACAGTATGACTGAGTTCACTGAGTGTATTGTAAGTGATATGGTGTGTGTTTTCATGTCATAAATCAGTGCAATAGGAATAGCTAACTAGAATAAATAAATATATTTAAATTTTTTTCTCAGCCTTTCCCATATTGTAAACCTATCAGTAATCTTCCTTTACTTTTCTGCTAGAATTCATGTCATGTTTAAATGTGTGGATTTTTACCCTGTCCTTTGGGTAGACATATCCAATTGAGATTTTGTTGAATTAAAAAAAAAGCCATTATGATTTTTATGATTTATAAACTCTAATTTGACATGCATGTGTGTAAAATTGGTATCCATATATGTTCAAGTATAAAAGATTCTCTTCCAAAAGATTCTTTAGCTCTGTTTACTAGTGGTTTTCTAACTTATTAGATTTCTGCCCCTTTGGTTGAGCTATCTTTTGCTATGTTACTATTCTGGAAAAATTAGAAAGTTCCACTTGGCATTTTATATAATACTGACTCACTTGGTATTTCTAGATTATTAAAGGCCTACGTATTTATAGACTAGTACAATGATCCCTCCCCTCATCCCCTTTCTGAGAAGAGGCTCACGGGCAGAAAATTTAAGATATAGGAGAGTGCCCTTGGACTGAAGCAGGGTGTCTTTGTACTGCCGCTAATCTCAGGACTTCAGGCAACTGGACCTGGCGTTTGCTGATTCCCTGTGTGTCAGACAATTATGTACATTGCTCTTAATCTACCAACCACCCCATGAAGTAGCAATTTTAAGCCTCATTTTTCAGGTAAGGAAACAGGCTGAGCGATGTTGTTGGTGACTGAACTTAACTCGTGTAATCCATACTTCCCAATGCTGCAGGGCAGAGGGATGGCTTGCTGGACCTTCATGGTCACGTCTGCAAACCTCAGGAGGTGGATGAGGAGGAGATCAAGAAAGTCTGTTCGACTTCTGATGGCCTTTGCTGATTGTTTTCTGGCTTTCTCATACACAGTACATGACTCATTCTTGGGCGAAACCCTCTTTGGATGTTTTTAGATACTTCTGATCCTGGCTGGGGTTTTGAAACAGGATGTTGACAGATATACTTAATATTAATCTTGTCTCCTGAGGTATTTGGGTCCTTGCCAATTCTTTGTCCCTTCAAACAATGGACAGCATTATTTTCTCTGTCCTTTTCTTTGCACAGGGATCTCCTCTGCACTATTTCCCTTCCTAACCCTGAGCTATGTTTTTATATTTAATAAAATTCTTGCCTATACAATGATGTAGACCTTGGAATGTTTAATTTAAACCTATAATTGCTTAAAACACTATGTAAACCACAGACATATTGAAGAAGAAAAGAACTGGGCTCATCATGAGGTGGATGCCAGAGGACCACAATATTAGAGACCAAATGAATTATAAAACTATTTTGAGTACTAATTTCAATTTTAATAACATCTTTAGTGATCATGTAAAAATGATAATGTTTTCTTTAGAAGCAGATTGGTTGAATCAGGCTGCCCTTATACACAGTACATAGTTGAAGATGACCTCACACTTTTTTTAAAAAAAGAATTCTTTATTTTATGTATGTGAGTACACTGTAGCTGTCTTCAGACACACCAGAAGAGGGTATTGGATCCCATGACAGATGGTTGTGAGACACCATCTGGTTGCTGGGAATTGAACTCAGGACCTCTGAAAGAGCAGTCAGTGCTCTTAACCACTGAGCCATCTCTCCAGCCTGACCTCACACTTTTTGAACTGACCCTTCTGCTTCCACCTCCTCAGTGTGAGGATTACAGATGTTCATGCACCTCCATGCTTCATTTTGTCCATGCTAGGGGTTGGTCCCAGGGCCTCACACATGCTAAGCAGATGTTCTATCAATAGAGCTACATCCCAGTGCCCAGTAAGTGATTTATTTTATAACATTTTTCTCTACAGCTATTGCTCATAATTACCCCAACACCCTTCTCCATCCAAATTAAATGTACAATTCTCTGTATCCACTCCATTTCTATACATATGTCTCAACACACTTAATTCCAAATCCATCACTTAAGAATGATTCTTCAAGAATGTCCTTCCATCTAATGTGTAATGACATTAGCCATGGTTGATTGTGACTGCGAGATATTTTTCTTTAGTCTTTCCTATGTCATTAAGCCAATCTGTGGCTCCTGCTGCTGCTTCTTTCTTCTTCTTCTCCTTCTTCTTCTCCTTCTTCTTCTCCTTCTCCTTCTCCTTCTCCTTCTTCTTTTCTTCTTCTTCTTCTTCTTCTTCTTCTTCTTCTTCTTCTTCTTCTTCTTCTTCTTCTTCTTCTTCTTCTTCTTCTTCTTCTTCTTCCGACTAGAGGGTATTAAATGTAAAGCCTGTGTTCAAATAAAATCTTTGACAAACTGGTGATAATTTCATTTGCAGTATGTTTATTTATTGATTTACACTGATTATTAAACCCGGGACCTTGCATATGATAAACATGGTATTTTATTTTTATTTTCTATTGCTGTGACAAACACTATGACTGCAAGCAACTTGGAAAGGGAAGAATTTATGTCATCTTACAACTCCCAGATCACACACCATCAGAGTGAAGTCAAGACAGGAACTGAAGGTAGGAATCTGGAGGCAGTAGCTGAAGCAGAGGCCATGGAAAAGTGCTGCTGCTGCTGCTGCTGCTGCTGATGATGATGATGATGATGATGATGATTCTGGCTTCTCCCCATGGCTTGCTCAGCCTGCTTGCTTTATAACCCAGGACCACCTGTCCCGAGGTGGCACCATCCACAGGGAACTGGACCCACCCACATCAATCATTAATCAAGAAAATGATTTGCTTATAGGCCAACTAACGGAAAAATTTTCTCAATTGAGTTTCCCTCTTCCCAGATCCAGTGTTGAGTTGGATAAAACCTATCCAGCCCTCCCATGCCACACCCCTGAGCTTTATTTCATTCTAAAATCTGTGACTCTTTTGGCGAAACATATTTTCAGCTGTAGGTATCTTCTGGATTTATTTATGACATTAAATTAAAAGTCCTGCTTATGAAACATGGAATCCGAAAGTATGAATATTGACATGCACTGCCTCTTGAGCCATATTTGGATTTTACTGATGTGTACATTATGTATAACACTAAGCTTCATAGAAACAATTTATTTCAAGTATATTATGTACTTTCCATTTACCTGCCTCTATTCCCATCTTATTCCCCTCTTTTTTCTTCCCCCACGCCCTTAGTCTTTTTCTTTCCCCTGTCTCACTTTATAAATCAACAAAGAATCCCATGGCCTATAAATAAGTATGACCTCTTTTGTGTCTGGATTATTTTTCTTAGTATGATCATCCCTGGTTTCTACCCATTTCTTAATAAATGGCCTAATTTCATTCTTCTTCATAGCTGAATAAAATAAATATATACCTATATATTTATTTATGCATGTATGTATATACCTCCTATTTTGCTCTCCATCTGTTGAGGGACACCTACGTTGATCCTGTAACTTAGTCATTGTGAGTAGTACTGTAATAAACATGGTATGTAAATGTCACAGAGGTAATGCTGACTTAACAGTCCCTTGGGTGAATATTCAGAAGTGCTATAGCTTGTTCTTATGGTAATTCTAATTTAGTTTTTATTTTGAAAAACAAAACTCTAAACCAATTTCCATAGTGTCTGGTCCAATTCATGTTTTCCCTAACAATGCCTAATGGTCCTTCTCCCCCCAACCCATCCTTCTTAAGCATTTGTTATTTCTACTTTCCTAATGATGTCTGTTCTGAATGGAGTGAGATAAAATCCCAATGTGGTTTCAATTTGCATTTGCTTGATGCCTAAGGATATTGAGCATTTTTCACATTTATTAGTCATTTGTATTTCATTTATCCAGTACTGGCTATTTATTTCATTAACCTCTTTATTGACTGAACTGGGTTGTTTTGTTGTTGTTGTTTTGTTTTGTTTTGTTTTGTTTTGTTTTGTTTTTGTAGTTTAGTTCTTTGAATTTCTTGTACATTTTGGATATTAATCTTCTGTCAGATGTAAAGCTAGCAAAGGTTTTCTCCCATTCTGCAGCCTGTCTCTCACTAGTTTTCTTTGCTTGGCAGCCTGTTAATTTTATGTAGTTCCACTTGTCAGTTCTCATATTATTTCTTGAGCTACAGGAGTCTTCAGAGATTCTTTGCTTAAGTCTACCTTGAGGTTCTTTGCTTATAAAGTGCCCTACAAGTCTCACTTCAGGTATCATGTTGAGGTCTTTTTCTCCACTTTGGGCATCTGGTTTCATTGTTCTCCATGTAGATATGCAGGTTCCCATAAGGGGTCCTCTTTCATCTAACGTATGGTTTTGAAATCTTTGGGCAAAGTCAGATGCTTGTGTTTGCGTTGGTTTACTTCGGACTCCATCTTCCTTCTTCTGTTTCATTTGTCTACACCTCTGCTTTGTTCCGATCTGTTTTTTTTTTTTTTTTTTCTAAAACTGTATCTCAGTTCATTTGAATTTAGGAATGTGTAATGTGGTTTGTTTGGTTGGTTGGATTTTTGTGCTTCAGGGTTGTTCTGACTCTTTGGGATCTTTTGTCCTTCTCTGTGAATTTTAGGATTTCTTTTCCTGTCTTATTTATTATTATGAAGATTGGGTTGACTCTGTAGATCACCTCTGGCAAGTCTGCCAATGTCTGCCACTGCACAAGAACGGGTGGCCTGGCCATCTCATGCTATCTTTCATTTCTTTCTTCAGTGTTTAAAAGTCTTCATTGCATATCTTTTGCCTCCCTGATCACTTTTATTCCTGAGTATTTTATTATGTTTTTGAAACTATTGTTTGAGTTGATTACTTTATTGACTTCTTTCTTAGTGTGGTCATTATTTAGTATATAAAAAAGTTATTGATGTTTGTATGTTGGTTTTGCAACCCTGATACTTTACTAAAAGTACTTATAAGTCTAAGCATTTTCTGGTGCTCTCTTTGGCATACGGTCATGTATCTGCAAATAGGGATAATTTCTTTTTCTGTAAATATTATTCCCCTTTCATTTCTTACTTGTGTCTTAATGCTCCATTGATTGGTCAAGAGTGAATAAAGAGCTCATTCCTGATTGCAGTGAGTATGCTTTCATTTTCCCCCAGTTGGTGTAATCTTGGCTATAAATTTGTCATAGAAAGCCTCTATTAAGGTATGTTAAGGTATGTTAAGGTATGTTAAGGTATGTTTCTTTAGTTCCTAGTTTCTTCAGAGCATATGTCTTGAGGCTGTTAGACTATCAAAAGTCTCTCCTGCATCTATTGAGGTAAGTATGTTCTTTCCATCCAGAGGACTATTAATGTGACATATTACATTTTTGTTTTGCATTTGTTAAGCCAACCTTGTAACCCAGGAATAAAGCCCACTTAATTCTGATGAGTGACCTTTTTGATGTATCAGTGGATTTTGTTTGGAGATGTTATATTGAGAATTTTTATACCCATGTTCATCAGGAATATTGATTTATAATTTCATTTTTTTCATTGTGCTCTTGTCTGGCTTTGATATTGGTGTAAAACTTTTTTTGTTGTTGTTGTTTTTTATTAGATATTTTCTTATTTTACATTTCAAATGCTATCCCGAAAGTCCCCTATACCCTCCCCCTGCCTTTCTCCCCTACCCACCCAGTCCCAGTTCTTGGCCCTGGCATTCCCCTGTACTGGGGCATATAAAGTTTGCAATACCAAGGGGCCTCTCTTCCCAGTGATGGCCGACTAGGTCATCTTCTGCTATATATGCAGCTAGAGACACGAGCTCTGGGGGTTCTGGTTAGTTCACATTGTTGTTCCTCTTACAGGGTTGCAGACCCCTTCAGCTCCTGGGGTACTTTCTCTGCTTCTCCACTGGGGACCCTGTGTTCCATCATATAGATGACTGTGAGCATCCACTTCTGTATTTGCCAGGCACTGGCATAGCCTCATACGAGACAGTTATATCAGGTCAGGGTCCCTTCAGCAAACTCTTGCTGTCATATGCAATAGTGTCTGGGTTTGGTGACTGATTATGGCATGGATCCCCTTGTGGGGTAGTCTCTGGATAGTCCATTCTTTCGTCTTAGCTCCACACTTTGTCTCTCTAACTCCTTTCATGGGTATTTTGTTCCCTAATCTAAGGAGGAATGAAGTATTCACACGCTGGTCTTCCTTCTTCTTGATTTTCTTGTGTTTTGCAAATTGTATCTTGGGTATTCTAAGATTCTGTGCTAATATCCACTTATCAGTGAGTGCACATCTAGTGACTTCTTTTGTGATTGCGTTACCTCACTAAGGATGATATCCTCCAGATGCATCCATTTGCCCAAGAATTTCATAAATTCATTGTTTTTAATAGTAGTGTAGTACTCCATTGTGTAAATGTACCATATTTTCTGTATCCATTCCTCTGTTGAGGGACATCTGGGTTCTGGATTCTGGCTATTATAAATAAGGCTGCTATGAACATAGTGGAGCATGTGTTCTTATTATCAGTTGGAACATCTTCTGGGTATATGCTCAGGAGAGGTATTGCTGGATCCTCAGGTAGTACTATGTCCAATTTTCTGAGGAACGGCCAGACTGATTTCCAGAGTGGTTGTACCAGCTTGCAATCCCACCAGCAATGGAGGAGTGTTCCTCTTTCTCCACATCCTTGCCAGCATCTGCTGTTACCTAAATTTTTCATCTTAGCCATTCTTACTGGTGTGAGGTGGAATCTCAGGGTTGTTTTGATTTGCATTTCCCTGATGATTAAGGATATTGAACATTTTTTTCAGGTGCTTCTCAGCCATTCGGTATTCCTCAGTTGAGAATTCTTTTTTCAGCTCTGTACCCCATTTTTAATGGGGTTATTTGAATTTCTGGAGTCCAGCTTCTTAAGCTCTTTGTATATATTGGATATTAGTCCCCTATCAGATTTAGCATTTGTAAAAATCCTTTCCCAATCTGTTGGTGGCCTTTTTGTCTTATTGACAGTGTCTTTTGCCTTACAGAAGCTTTGCAATTTTATAACATCCCATTTGTCAATTCTTGATCTTACAGTACAACTTGTTTTAAAAACTGGTATAGGGAATATATCATACCTTTCTATCTTATGGAATAGTTTCAGGATTATTGTCGTTAGACTTTTACGTTTCTGAGAGAATTCAGCTACAAATTTATCTGGACCCAGACCTTTTCTTTTAAACTTGGGAAACCTTTCACTATTGTCTCAGTCTTGTTGCTTGTTTATATCCTTATAAGTCATATGTGTGTAGAAATATAACCATTTCTTCGAGATTTTACAATTTTTTAGAACAAAAATTTTCAAAGCATGTTCTAGTAATTGTCTCATTTGATTAGTAGCTATGACAATATCTCCCCTTTCGTTTTGAATTTTATTAATTTGGGTCTTTTTCTTTACTTTGGCTAAGGGTTTGTTAATTTGCTTATCCTTTCAAAGAGTTGAGTTTGTTTTAGTAATTTTTTTGTTGTTCTTTTTATTTCCATTTATAAATATTTGATGTTTATCTCTTTTTCCATTTCCTGATTTTGGGGTTGGCTTGTTCTTGGGTTTCTAAGATGTAGGAGATCTTAGTTATGGTTCTATTTATGTGACAAAACATTAGGACCAAGGAAACTTATAAAAGGAAGCATTTAATTAGTGACTTGCTCCCAGTTTCAGTCAAAACCCATTACACTAGGGAGCATAGTATCAGGATGGCATGGTGCTAGAGCAGTAGCTGAGAGCTCACATCTATTCTAAGAGCAGGAGGCAGAAAGACAGCAAGACAGGGCCTGGTGTGAACTTTGAAACATCAAAGAGAACCCCAAGTGACCCAGCTCTTTCAGCAAGGCCATACCTCCTGACCCTTCCAAAATGGCTTATCAACTAGGGACCAAGCACTCAAATATCTGAGCCTATAGGGGCTATTCTCATTCAAAACACAACAAGCTGGGGAAACATTAAGTTATTTATTTAAAATTTCTCTATTTTTTTTTTTAAATAAACACATTTATAGTCAAACTTTCCTCTTAGGACTGCTTTCATTGTATCTCACACATTCTGGTACATTGTACTCATCAAAGAAATATGGAGGGGAATTTAAGAATTCCCAGAGTCAAGTGAAACCCCAAACTCTGTGTCTTTAGCTTGAAATTATTTTACCTCTTTTACACCCAGGATCTATAATTTGTTCCTACAATGGAGTCTCATATTCTTCTATGTTCTGTTTGTAATTTCTTAATTTATCTTTGTTACATGCTGAATGTTCTAATTTACCAACCTTGTCTTTAAGCACTGATACTCTAGTTCCCACCTAATTTATTGTCATTTGATGGGTTTTTCCATGGCGCTTACCTTATATTTTGAAACACTGAGCATTTTGTCCATGCATATAGTGTGTACTTATATAACCTAGGCCCCATTCCCTTCCCCTCCAAATGTCTATGTCCCTTACCATGTTTCCCATTCAACCTTATGAGCTCTTTAGTGTTGGACCATTTATGGGAGCATGGCGATCCTCCCATGTCCCATATCCTTGAAGAAATCTGACTCTTACTCCCTCAGGAGTCATTGATATCTCCTCAGCTACAGGTGGGACTTTATCCCCAGCTCCATGCTGGGATTTGTCAGGTCTGATCTTGTGCAGGGCTTACAAGCACCATCACAACCTCTGTGAGTTCGTGTGTGCAGTCACCCTGCTGTTTCTGGTAAGGACCCTTTCCTGTACCATCTACTACTTGGCTCTTACATTCTGCTTCCTCTTCCAAGACTATCTTTGAACTTGGGAAAGAAGGGTGATATGGATGTCCCATGTGGGACTGGTCATCCCACAATCTCTTAATTCTCTACATGTTGACCAGTTGTAGGTCTCTGTGTTAAACACCATCTGTTGCAAAATATGTGGATTTCTCTAAAATTTTTGTTTGATTTATTGAATTAAATATAAATTTCAGTCTTTATATTTGAGTTGTTAGTATATCTATCTCTTCACTGAATTCCCCGAATTGACTTCCTTATTTCACGCTGTCTTTTTGTGCTCTTCTTGAAGCCATGCAAGAATGTATTCATTTCTTCTTTGATGTTATTGAAAACTCTTTTTAAAATATTTAAGAGATTTATTTCCTTTATTAGTTTTTTTTAATGTGTGTGAGTACTTTGCCTACATGTTTGTGTGTGCACCACATGTGTGTCTGGTATCTACAGAGGTGATATGGAATTGTTGGATCCCTGGGATTGGAGATGGTTGTGAGATGTCATGTAGGTATGAGGAGCGAAACTTGGGTTCTTAGCAAGAACAGAAAATGCTTGTAATCACTGAGTCAACTCTTCAGACCTCAAATACTCTTCCCATCATCCTTTTCAACTCCTTGTCTGTTTTCATCTAACTCAGTCTTGCTGGAGGCTAGCACTGTTCAGTCACTAACTTAAAACTCTTTTCTTGAATACTCATGCTGCCTTGGATCTTTGTGTTTTTGTATTTGGACGTGTTCACTACTGAGTTACAAACAATATCACCTGTATTCTTTTAGTAAAAATACTTCCAATGTTAAAGTTGCACTAAGATGTGGTAGTGCCAAGATACTAATTTTCTTCACTGTGCTGAGAATGTTGCTCAGTGGTTAGACATTCAGCAGACATGCTCAGGGCACCAGAACCAATCCCCATGCTAGTCCACGAGTAGACTACTATCTGCAGAAGCAGGCATAGCTAATAGATAACCCAGTCTAAAAATAGAGTAAATCAACAGGTATACTAATCCTAGCACTCAGGAGGCAGAGATAGGAGGATCTGTAACAGTGTAAGGATAGCCTAGAGATACATAGAGATTTCAAGACCAGCCCAGGCTACATAATGAAACATTATCTCAGCAAACAATTGGGAAGTAAATGAAGATAGATGGCACGACTGTGTGTTCCAAGATATTTCTTGCTGAGAGAAAGAATATAAAGGCAAGTAGTAGAACCAGACTACAGTTAGAAATATAGTGACAGGGGTGGGGCAGACAAAAGCAAACCGAAGGGAGAAGCAGTAGCAACAAGGGGAAAAAATAAGGTAGCTTTGCTTAAAGGTAGAATGCAGAGAGGAAAGAGACATTAAAACAATTTCATTTAAAACAATCCCCATACACAAGTGGCCGAAGCATAGAGACCTAAAATTCCAGCTCCCGACTCTGAAATTTTTTTTTTTCTTGGAAATTCCTTAGAAGGAAAAACAAGCTAAATAAATAAAATAAACAGAACAGAGTTGGACAACATAGGTTCACTAAACTGACATAGTGGGTAGCAAAAAAAAGGCAAGTATCAAAGTAAAGAGAGGGGTGGGTGAAGAGTCTGTGTGTGGCTCACACCCGTGGTGCTGATGGTGCCCTCATCCCTGGGTGGTTTTTATGGATGAGTTGCAGGTGCAGGTTCTGTCTCTGGGTGGTCCTTTCAGGTCCATGACCTGCAAGTGGAGCCTTCTCTGCATCGTCTTCTTCAGATCATTGATTGCTCAGGTCAGATGCCCTCCTCAATGAACACAGTGTGACTCTGACTTATAGGTGTCCCTCTCTGTCTAAAGATATTCTGAAGGTCAAGTTTTAGAGCATCTTTCCCAAGATACTCTGGATTCTCAGGGCATGTTGTTCAGCGAGGAGATCTGACCTCAAGCAGTTGGCTCAGCAAAGTTCTTTTAAAATTGTCTTTATGCCACTCTGGAGTGTCTCCTTTCTGTCTGTCTGAAGGTGCAGCTGCCATGTGTAGCTTTTGTCCTCTCTCTCTCTCTTGTATCTGTTATTGGATCCAACCCATGGGATAGATGTATATTTAGAGGGCATTTTTATTCTGTGTCTATTTAGGAAGATAGGAGTGCTAGATTCACCCCTGATGTCCATGTGCTTCCCAGTCGTGCTTTCTTATTCAGATTTACAGTGCTGGGCATGTCTTAGCTGGTGTGGAGCTGTCTTTAAATCCCACTACAGAGTGTGTGGTTAACCCCACAGCATTCACGCCATCATTACACCACAACTATAGCTTGCCAGATCAATCATTATTGTAGCACACATTATTGTAGGTCTTTGTCTCAAGTCATAGTTCCAACCCTCTTCAGCTGGACTCCTGACTTGGAGGGAAGGACTCCACAGGTGGGCCAACCACTCTGACATGGATTCCAAACTCTCTTTTCTGCTCTGCAAACTTTACTGTTCTATTTTGCTGCTGGAACTAAACTTGCTCCCCTCTCCCATACTTTGTGGGATAGTGGGATTGTGCACCTCAACTACCTTCAGTTTTCTTCCTTGGAGATTCTAGCAGTCAGTCCTTGGGTTCATCTTTCATCTTCTAGGGTCTTAATTCAGTCAGGCACGGTGGCACATGCCTATAGTCTCAGCACCCAGAAGGCTGGGGTAGGAGGATCGGCAAGTCTGAGATGACATACTGAAATTATATTTCAAAAACACCAAATAAAGTTGAGTAATGTTTACTTGCATTTGAGATAGAGTTTCTTCAAATTATCTAGATTGACCTCAGATTCCTAGAATCAAATGACCCTGTTATCCCAGACTCCCGCAAAAAACAAAACTTAAGACTCTTGTGTTTGCTAATCATTGTACCTAGATGAATAAAATAAATTTTAAGAGAGTTTTGGTTTTTGAACCAAAATCTAATTATCTTTTAAAAGTAGCAAATGCCGCTGGCATGGCTGCCTTTAGTCTCAGGACTCAGGAGGCAGAGGCAGGCAACTCTCTGAGTTTGAGGCCAGCCTGGTCTACAAAGTAAGAAAAAGGTACACAGAGAAACTCTGTCTCAAGAAAAAGAAAAAAGAGAAAATAATGAAAAAAAAAGAAAAAAAGGCAAATGAATTTTTTTATAAGTTCATTAATATATAAAGTAAAATGAAATAAATACTATCTGATTGTGGCATACTTTCTTATGCAAATAAGATAAATGCACATTGGAAATTAGTTGGCTTTTAAAAGAAACTTACTTAGCAACTTGGTATAGCAGTTCCTTAATACCTCTATAGCACCTAACATCCTGTGACTAACAGATTAAAAAAACCTTGAAATCTGTCAATTTATCAGATTACTAGCTTCCACCAACACAGAAGCTAACAATGCCGTCAGATAACGTCCGAAACCTGTAGCTGAGATATCTCCACTCTGCTGGAGCCCACTTCACCAACACTTCCACCAATGGACCCAAGGTTTTATTGTTGATGTTGTGATTGTTCTTAGTACAAAAACCTCATGAAATTGTTTCCATCTTGGAACAGGAAATTTGAAGTAACCTAAACCTGTGTTCCTGGGCCATGGCCACTCATGTTTGGCTTCAGAATTAACTTTCTCTTCTCCCTTTTGAGGCAAAAGCTATGTTTTTGCCTCAACGCTGGTCAATATTCCAACATGGGGGGGGGGCTCTGAGCCCCCAGCTCTACATGAGGAACTATTGGCAGTCCATAGCTGATAGAGGAGTAGGAGTCAGGAGACTTTTAAAGGGTGGGTCCAGACTCTGGGAAGTAGACCATGCTCCATTGCGTTGCCCCTCTCCCATGAGTCTTTGACCAGCATGGATTGGTTATGGTGAGTTATAAACAAACAAAAAGGAGAACATAGAGTAGGGAGGAGTTATGGGGAAAAGGCAGCTGAATTTGATAAAATATGCTGTATGAGTCTTAAATAATTAATTTTAAATAATACATACATATGTAATCTCTCTCTCTCTCTCTCTCTCTCTCTCTCTCTCTGAAGTACTTGTTTGCCTCTGAGAAATCAGGCATCCTTCTACCCATGGCACCTATACACATTTTTCTACTGCCTCTTGTATCCTTTTGGCTTCAGAAATTCACTTTTCTGAGTTATAGTTGACAGTTTATAGTAATCCAAATTCAGACTGTTGCTAGAGAACCTTCCCTTGTTTAGCTGGCAGACTCCATTTAAAATTCTCTGGACTCTGGACGGGATTCCTCCCTTGTTCACTAGGAATAGGGGTGGAAAATGTAGCCCCCAGAGTACATCTGGGCCACACTTTGTGGATCTGACTCTTGACAGCTGGGCCCCAGTTGGAGATGATGCAGTCTTGTGGCAGGACAGTGGTTCTGGGAAGATGGAAAGCATTTGCGGATCAGAGTAAAGGGTTCATCTTCTAGGTTTCATTTATCCCACCAGCATGGGCTAACACTGTCTGTGGACTCAGCTACACCCTAGACAACTACTCACACATACCCTTCCTTGTCCTTTTTCTTAATATCCTCCTCTTCCTTCCTCTTCTCCTCTCCCCTTCTCTCCTCTCCTGTCTTCTCCTCCCCTCCCTTCTTCTCCTCTTCCCTCTCCTCCCCTTTCCTCAGCCCCTGTCTTTCTTAAATTATTTCTGTACTGGTCCAGAGGCTCGCACATGCTAAGCAGGTGCTTTACTAGTGAGCTATAGACCAGCCTTATAGATCGTCTTTATTTCTTGATCTGTGTTCTATGTGATTGCACTTGACTGGGGAAGCTGAAGGTACAACAAGGTAGTTTGATACAGATATTGCCTCTTTAAAAAACCAACACTTCTTTCTAGACCAATATGTGTACATAAGGCTGTCAAAAACTCCACCCAAGAAGTGAAAACAGAGCTCTCCCATTTGTCACATCGAATCAGGTTTTTTTTTCTTTTTCTCTTTCTTTTTATCTATCTACTATCTATCTTTTTTGTATCTTTTATACACTTGAGTTGATGGGCCCTTGTTCCTTCAAACATCTGCCCTTTAAGCCAATTTACCCACATGATCAATGTGATTACTCTCCAATCTCAGCATCTTATTGAAAACATCAAGTCCCCAAATAAAACCCAGAGGTCATTCTTGGGGAGCCAAAGAAGGGGGCATCACTTATACTCTCCACTTGGTCAACAGGTGGTCTGAAGGAGGGACAGCTGTATCGGTTTTAAGAGGGGTTTGACGATAGTTTGTAGCCCCCGAGCCTCCAAAGCATCCATCTGCTGTCATTTGATGAAGGTGTGCCAGTCCAGACACTGCTGAGTGAATTTCCTGGGAGAGCCTTCCTCTTCTGCCCTTGGAGGCAGTGGTTAGCAGTGCTCTGGCAGCCGGCGCAGCAGGGACCACGGAGTAATAGGAAGTCTCTGCGGCCGGTCACGGCCCGTTCCCATTCCCACGTGCCTTGTCTGACATTTAGTTCATGTTTGCCCTTTCCTCCAACCTCTCTGGATATAGAACCCAAGAGACTTAAAAAAAGAAGAAGAACGAACGAAAGAAAAAGGAAATGAAGCACTCCTTAGGGATAGACAGAAGGAAGGGAGCACCATTTCCTGATAATGCTGGACTTCCAAAATTAGTCTCCTAAACAAAGGATGGAGGGGGCCTGACGTCACCGAATTCCCACAGCTGCTTTAGCTACTGAATCCTGGCTCCCAAATGAAAGGCTTCAGAGTGCATCTTCTTACCTTCTGCTTGCTAGAAAGGAAATAGATTTCCAGAAAGATCGTAAAGGAAGAGCCTAACTAAACAGCAATGAAACTGATAAGGAGAGAGAGAGAGAAGACACCGTGTTCTCTCCTAATAGGACAGTCAATAGCTCTGCTCTCTACTTTTATGAGATTTAACGAAAGCAGATCACAGGGGACCATGACAGGTGTACTTCTCTTCAGCCTCGAAAGCTTCCCGCTCTTCTCTTATCTGATCTTGTTCCTGGGCCCTAGCCTTCTGGCACAAGACTCAGGTGTGGACCATGATAACACCCTGTTACCTTGGCCATGACAGCTGGCCAAGGAACGTCAATGCAGTTTAAGCACTGCCCAACTCCTTCCCCGATATTCTCTACCGACAACACAGAAGAAATGGCTCCCTAGAATTGGATGTAAAGTACAGCTTCCTTGGTGACAAACACTGAGAGCCAATACTCACCACCCTTAGGAAAATTTATAGATTAATTTTGAAGAATATTTAAGATTGCTAGAACTGAAGGAAAACGTTGATAAAGGGAAAAAAATGTGAGGCTCCAGATGAGATGCAGGTACCAGAAGCCATTAGACAGTTTCCTCAGTGGCCAGGGGCCAGCTTCCAGAAGAATTCGCTCTAGTGTTTTTCTATGTGTGTGCCGTGTCCGGTGTCCACGGCACTCCCCACCCCTTCTCCCCTCCCCATACCCCACTTTCTTTCACCCCACCACATGCCAGTGTCAGCTGAGTTCATGATTCGAGGTTCTAAGAAAAGCACCTGGGATCGGTAATTGGCCAAGCTGTATTCAAACTCTCTACAAGGGAGAAGTCACCTAGCCTGTCAGTTCCGTAGGACAACAGAGAATAGGTGAGCGGTCCCCAGAGGAAACTCATGCTCTGTTCCACAGAAAGGAGGGGGAAGGTTGATCTGCGCAGGCCGGAAGAGAGAGCAGATGGTCAGTATGGTCTGTGAGCCAGGACAGCCTGGGAACCCGTTCCTAGCCCGTGCCTGCCTTAGATGGGGCCAACACCCACGGAGAAACCAACTGAGCAGTTCCCAGACTCAGGGCTCAGCCTCTGCACCAGCCTTGGCAGCTAAGACTTTGCTTCCTGCTCAGACTAGTTTTATTTCAGTTCCTGTCACTTGCAGCTAATAAAAATCCCCATCTAGGCCTAGTTTATCAATTGGTCCTTTGTGTGCCTGGAGGTCTCTGAATTGTCATTTTGAAAATTTGTGTATGACACATTATGGGGAAGCCTTCGGCTAGATGGAGCAACTTCTGTCTCTTGGGATTTTGTGCGATGGATTGCTCATCTCTGCCGGGGACTCTTGGCGCCATTGCCAAACCTCTTAGAGACATCCAAAAGCAGTGAGAAGGCTTTGGCTTTGGGGTTCGGTGGGTCTGTTTGGGGATGTGTTTGGTAGAGAGAGTAGGCAGTCCATAGTGTCTAAATGGATCCCATTTCTGTGAGTGACATATTAGCCGCCTGGAACGTCTGTATTGGGAAGCACCACCTCTTGATGCTATCATACCGGAGCCATCTCAGCCTCTCTGCTGTTAGGTGCTGCCTCTTGTTGCTCTAAATAGAAGTGACCCTACCTCAGAGGAGCGGCTGCACTAGAAGATTCTGTGGTGCTGCTTGACTTTTTCTGCAAATGTGTTGGGGACGGATGCCTACTGGGAGAGCAATCATCTTTTGTTTCCCTTAAGTATTGTTATTTATTTATTTATTTATTTATTTTTATCTATCGAGATAAAGGCACCCTGTGTAGGCAGTAGGAATGCAGGCTACCTATCTGTTCTCCTCAGCAGACAACAGAGTGAGCCCCTTACCATCTAACGACACAGGTATTCAGTAGTGCTTTGTGAAAAATTTACAGTGGTTTACAGTGGTGAGGTCCCAGGGTTGCCCTGGTCTTTTTTTTTTTTTTTTTTTCAACTCTGGGTTGTCTGGAAAAATAGGATCCTTTGTTCAGAAAGAAGGGTGTCTGTAAAACACTTTTGGTCAAGCCATTGTTCCCTGGTCTAGGAAACATACAGCCTTCAAAAACAAAAAAAAAAAACAACAAAAAAAACCCTGTAGATAAGCACAGGGTGCCGTTGCTCAAAATCTCTACACACAGGATACTTATTCAAGATGGAACTCAGTCTAGTAACTATCAATATGAACACTCTCTAAATGCTCTTAATTCAAATGATTCGGTATTATCATCATTTCAGAGCAGTTTAATGCATAAACTGTAGGGGAATTGCCATATCTAGCATTAGGACATTTTCTTTGTCTCCCAATCCTAGTTCCTAAGCTCCTACTACAGGAGCTTTGGTCTTGAAGATGTTTGATGAAGACAGGGAGGTTTAGCCCAAACCATCGGAGGTAAAAGTTTTCCCCTCAACTTTCTGAAGAATATAGAAAAGCAACAGTTTGATTCTCAAAAGTCATGGGATGAATTGTTCGGTGTTTGAAACTGAAATGTTACTTCTATTACAACCCCCTCTCCCGACAAATGTGGCTGATGTTACTTCTATTACAAGTTTTCCCCTGAAAGGTGGCTGGCTCTGTGCAGTTATTGAATCCAGGAAGTGTCTGTGCTGGGATATACCAGTGTCACTGAGAGAATGTCCCTTTAAATAAGAGGAAAGTTAAAAGATGGCTTAAGGGTTAATATAACTCTCACTTGAGGACAGAGGCAGGCCAGTTGGTCATTGTGTCACATAAAAAAAGTTAATTAAAAAATTAAAAGCCAAAAAAAGGAGTATATTCCTTTAAGGAAGCAAGCTTGAAATCTCTCTCTTGGTTACAAAGAGGAACCTGCATGCTATAAAGTAACTACACTCAATCAACAACAGGACTGGGCGGGTAAGATACTGTGTAGAGTGACTCTGGTGAAGATGGGGAGATGCATACACAGGCATTTCTAGGGAAGATTAGCTCCAAGTGTGCTAACTGAACCAATGGTTTAATCCATGGACGCAGTCCAGTTTCAACAGAGGGTTGGTTGGGAGGGGCTGGAGGAGGGGACTGGTTTGAAAAAGTAGGTCACTGGGAGTGGCTTTGAGAGCAGACTTGGCCTGGCCACACCCTTCTTTCCTTTGCTCCCCACCCCACAAACCCCAGCCTTCATCCAGAGAGCTACCTGGAAATAAGAGTCTGGCCAGGATGCTCTCGTCACAGGCCCAGAGACAGAGACGCCAAAAGGGCTGAGACTTCAGAAACCATGAGCTGAAACAAATCTTTCCCCCTTAAGTCGGCCAGTCAGGAATTTACATCACCTTAACCCCTCTTCCCCAGTAGAGTAACTTAGTCTTACTAAAGGAAAGATTGTTCAGTTCCTACCCATTTGTGATTTAAAGAATAGACTCACCTAGTCTTTGAGAACACTAGCACACTAGGATTTCAGCTTTTTCTGATGGTAAACAAAGCTGTAAGCGCTTCAGGGGAGGGGCTCTGGAAATGACCAAAGGAACCTGCCTTGGGTTGAGACAATGTGCACAAAAGAAAACCAACAAAGACTCTGGCTGTGAGGTTCCTGCTGTGCTAGTTTTATAACAAGGGTGTTTTTTATTCTCAGCTGAACTTGTGTATAAGGAAAAAAAAAAAAAGAGAACTTGACCTCTTACTGTTCTCTCAATTCGAGTATGAATATGCATAAAGATATTCTTAATATTCTGGGACACACACTCTGATCTGAAAGGCAAGCCGATTACTTTGAAAACAAAGCAAACAAGGAAAAACCTGGTGTGTGTGGGTAGCAGGGATTTCTGTTTTATTTGGAAATAGTCCATTAATCTGTTAGACTTGTGAGCCTCGGTGTGAAATTCTGACGGAGAAGCACTCTCACCGTAATCCTGTGCCAGGACCTGCTACTCACAATCAACACCTCCCCTCCCCTCAGTGTGAATTGTTATAATAAGCAGGCCAAGGTGGCAGGTGGCTACCATGTCACCAACAGAGGCTAGAAAGGGATGCCTTTCCTCAAAGTTCACGTCAGCTCTTGTGGGGTCTAGACTTATGCCGTTTAGATAGTTATTTCCTAGAGCATGGGGGTCTTCTGTTGATAGATTAAAAACAAGCAAAGCAAAATGAAAAAACTATTTTTTAAGTGCAAACGTCCCTGGGATAAATGACTCAGAAAGTATTTGATTATCTTTTAATTTGACCACTAACAGGCAGGTACTGGTATGTCTTCTCCATTCCAGTAATGAAATATCCCTTTCTCCAGCTCTGTGCTTTCCAGTGGGAGCTGCCAGGCAGAGGACTCTTTCCCCACCAGATTTTCCCTCTACCCTGCCACCCAGTGGTGGATGCCTTCTTATCCATCCATCCATCCATCCATCCATCCATCCATCCATCCATCCTTTCCCAGCCCTGCCCACACAAGGATACCCAGGGATCGGTACCCAACTCAAGTCAGACAGTCTTCTCTTGGACACTTCCCTTACTAGTACTGCTAGGAAAATGTCTGCTTTCTTTGTATCAGAGGTGATAAGGGCAGATCATTGCTGCCTGTCCTCAGACTTCTCTCCCCTGCTAATATCTATGGAGACAGGGAAGTCTCAATGCAGAAAGAAGCAGAGATTGATGGTAAAGAATGTCCTTAGGGTACCAGAGACTCCACTTCATTAGCTAACAGTACTCTTTCTTGATTTGTTTCCAAGAATCACAAATCACCCTTTCTCCTTAGGCCTGGGGCATCTACCACTCGATCAGAGAGCTCTAAACAAACATTTTACAAAAAATGATCCAAGAAAATGGAGAAAGAGATAATATTGTTAGTCTAAATGTGTATGTGCACATGCATGTGATACACACACACACACACACACACACACACACACACACACAGAGAGAGAGAGGAGAGAGAGAGAGAGAGAGAGAGAGAGAGAGAGAGAGAGAGAGAGAGAGGCTCTCTGGCTACATACAAGCCATTAAAGCTCCTGGATATCCTTTCACACAATAAATATTGATTGAAAAGGAGGTAGAAAGGTGGCTCAGAGGTTAAGAGCACTTACTGGTCTTGCAGCAGACCTGTGTCTGGTCAGGTTCGGTTTCCAGCACCCACATGGAAGCTCACAGTAGCCTGGAACTCCAGTTCCAGAGGATCAGGCACCTTCGGGCTCCTGCAGATAGATGCACAGTACATACATTCACACAGGGTCACACACCTAAACAAACAAACAAACAAACAAACAAACAAATAAATAAATAAATAAATAAATAACCTAGTTAACAGTCCAGCGATTCAGTTTTCTCACCAAATAAAAGCAACTGTGGGTCCACAATAGGCCTTTTAATGGCTTCTAAAATTGTATTTATATCCCTTTACCAGTGTATCAGATCACAAAGGCAGTTTATTATTTTCTTCCCTTTAGTATTATTTGAATTTTGACTTATTAGGATATCCAAGATGTACTTACTTCAGAAGCGTGTAGACTAAACTAGAGCCATAGAGGATTAGCATGGCCCCTACACAAGGATGATATGCAAATGCAGGAAGCACCCCCATGCCCTTAAAGACTTGAAGATATCATGATATCTAACAACGTATGTGCTAGTTGTAAACAAGTGATTAAAAGTAAACTATTTAGAAACCCAACTGAGTTCTAAAGAGCACAAGATACCGTTTGGGCCAAAGTGAAAAGAATTGGACCTCGACAGGTGACAATAACAGGTGATAATAACAGGTGACAATAACTCTTCTGCAGCAGGTTTACCAAGCAGCTGAGAAGTAGAGCAACTGTGTCAAGGAAGTTGGAGACTGTCCTCCAGTGTTCTAGCATGACCGCTGGCTTCTCTTCTGTGACCATAGGAACTCTGGGGTGGTGCCTCATATAATGACCTTTAAGTTGACAAGGGCATTCTCTAATGAGTTATGTGAGCATTCATGTTGGTCAAAAGGTAATTTACAAAAAAAAAAGTTCTTTCTATGCTATTTTGATGAAAAAGAAAATACTTGTCTTTCTGTGTGTTTTGAGGAAACAATGTGATGACACATCTATCTGTTGCATTCTGGGAAATGGCTATTCAGACCTGAAGACATAAACTGGCCTGGCAGTAGGGGCACCTTGACTCTTAGCATTTTGGGAGACAGAGGCAGTAGGATCTCTGAGTTGGAGGCCAGTCTGGTCTAAAGGGCAAGATCCAGGACAGCCAGGGCTACACGGAGAAACCCTGTCTTACAAAACTGAAGGAAACAGAAAAGAAAACCAAATTCATATGAAAGTCTTTACCATGGAGTCGGGATGCTGGGAGTGTCCCCTTTCTGAAGCCACCACTTCGCCCACTGCTTCCTTCTCCATTTGTTCCCAAGCTGCCTCTCTTTTTCCATCATTACTTATGAGTAAGAAAGGAAGCCAGGGTAGGGACAATGGTTTTGCAGGGAGAGCAGGCATCAAATAACGACCTTTGTCCTTGGAAACCAGAGCTTACGCTGAGATCACTGGGCAGAAAAGAGCTGCTATATACCAAAGAGAAAAAAATGTCCTCGGTCTACTGAAGCTGAGAAGTACATCTGCTTTAGTGTGCCCTGAGGGTACCTGCCCAAGGCTGCTTGCTCCTTTCTAACTTGGGGTGAACTGACCACTGTCTCTGAGCTTCTGTCGCTCCAATGGAGTCTGTCTATATACTTATCCAGTAGTTATTCTGAGAAGCATGTGTGAAATTCTATACTATTGAATACTAACTTGAGTTATTGTTACTGAGGACACCTTGGGTGTTTTTTGTTTTGTTTGCCCTTCCTGGTGTGTATATAGTTTCTTGATAACAGAAGTCCTTTTCATTTTTCTAAATCAGTGTAAAGCCAGGCATGGTGGCCTATGCCTGCAATCATGGCATCTGAAGGCCAATGGTAGGGGACTGAAGGTTCAAAGCCAACTTGAGCTAGGCAATGACCTTCTCCCTGTCTGAAATACCACCACCACAAAAACCTTTAAAAACTAACGTACACGGTACTGAATTCGAACCCTTACCACCCACATCAAAAGCCGGGCCAAGTGGCACATGTCTGTAATACCTTGAGCTTTCTGGCCAGCCAGTGTAGCTGAAAAAGTTACTTCAGGTTCATTGAGAGATCCTATCTTAATAAACAAAGAGAAAGCGATAGAGAAAAGTTCCTGGTATCAGCCTTTGGCCTTTTACATGCACCTGTATATATATATACATATGCCCACACACCTATATAGCTAATATGATTGTTCTGAATTACTCAGATTTCATTCCAAAATAGCATTCCTGATTGCTTCCTGCTTTATCTGCTGGCAAGAAATAATTCCTTCTTTCTTTGTGCCTGTCTTGGCCAACAGGCACTTATTTTTTAAACAAACTATTGGCCCCATTCTAGAGCCCCAAGTCTTGGAGTGCCCTGACCTTTTGCTTACGCTCCACCCTTCCCTCTCTGCCACCCAGCTTCTCCAGTGACATTTCTTAGATGCATCTCAGCCCTTCACATACAGAGATATCCCCTCTACAACTGCGTAGTCATGATCTCCTTGTCAAAAGGTCAAAGCAAATCCAGCCTGGAGTTTGCAGTCCCTGTGCTGCATCAACTCATGTGTTGCCTTACAGAACCAGGCCAGGCAGGGCCAGCATCCTGCTAGGCCAGAAGGCTGCCAAGCACAGGACCTAGCCTTTCGCTTTGCTGCTGAACAGTCTATAAGCATCACACAGAAAGAGGGGCCAATGTGCACCTGTCACGTTGGTAATACTGACCTCTAGGGAAAGGCCTTCCTTCACAGAGTGTCATTATCTTCTCATTGAGTTCCAGGACAGTGATGGCAGACTCTTGCTTAGCTAGTGCCAAATCAGTTTGTAGCTTTTTCACTGCCTTTTTGTGCTTTAGTTTCTTAAAAAAATAAGAATTTCCTGTCACTGGAGATGGCAGACGCATCAAAGGGATAAAAGGAATTAATGGTGTCTAGGCAAACATTGCTTCTGAAGCCCTGCTTAGGGAGGACACTTCATCTAATTCCACTCTGCACTGTCAGCTTTTTTTTTTTCTCTCTCTTCAAGGGGGAGGCTGGGGAGGGGAGTCCAATCTGAATCTGAAACCTGTGGTTTACTTTGAATAGAGGCAATTAGGAAACCTCTTCTTGTCATTTAACATTTACTCCAAAGATGCTAATGCCTGCGAGTATCAGAGTATCAGGTTTCTACCCCCATTCTGTGCGCAGACTCACAACCAGAGCCTTGAATAGGCATCCTGTCCCCCAACATTTGAATTTTATCTGTGTTCAAATAGACTGTGGAAATACATGCCATTACCAAAAAGTGAGGAAATGTAGATGCTTGCAGATATTTATTGTGGCATTGTAAATACAGGAACCAGGTCAGGTCTGAACCTTCCTGGGAACGCTATTGGGCAGTATTTCCATAACTAAGGATTCACTTTGAGCGTTTATGGATTCCAAAGTGGATTTGATTTGTCAGAACTGGACTTCTCTGCAGAGTTGGAGCCACTGTTTGTTGGGACAAGCACTGCGTTTGCACAGTCCTGTTGCTTTTGGGTAGCTGCCTTTCCACTGGGCAGCTGACCTTGCCAAGTCTTTGTGGCTGATAATTAAGACACCCAGAAAATGAACAAATAACATTGCTTGTCGGACACCAATCTTGAGATAGGGAAAGGAATGCTCCCTCTGAAAGATCCTACTCTTCCCTGGCCTCTGAAGGGCAAGCACTCAGGTCACTGGGAGTCAGCCCTTGGAGTGAAAAGCCAGTGAAGTCAAGTCAGACACGGGGTTAGAGAAAGACACAGCTCTCAGGTTCTCTAGATGGGTGATAGGGCTGGGATGTAGGGTAGTGGGAAAGCAGATGCATGAAGGCAAGGGTTTCATCTCTTGCATAAGTCAAAGGCCTGACCTGTGGGTATCGGGTCAGGGCTATTCTCAAACTACATATCAGAGATTAGAGCTAGGGTGGTCTACAAGAGACCCTGGCTTGAGAAATAAAAACAGAGATGGACTGTCTTTCAGACTTAACACAGGATGATAAGAACATCATGAAATCTTAATTAACGCCTAAAGGATGGCTAGAAGCAGAAGACCAAGTCAAAGGAATCTTAGTAAAGAAGCCGTTCTCCAGGAAACCAGAGAGAGAGAGGTGGCATATGGCAGGGTTTACCCTTGGAAGTCCACAGCCCCAGGTACCCTCACTTCTCAGTAGCCTTCCTCATTCCACAATGACACATTCCCTGATTATCAGGAATTGTGCACTTCTCTGGCTGGCTGCTGAAATCAAGGCCAGTAAAACCTTCTACCTTCTTCTCCAATCCCGAGTAAGCTAATCACTGAAGCCATTCATGATTCGCCTTGAGAAATAGATTAGTTCCAGAAGAGACTGGGCTGCTCAGGGAGTGCTTCAGGAAACATGCTCTCAGTCAGCTGTCTGCTGATCTGTGTCTCCTCCTCTCAGGAGCTGGCTTCAGTCAGTTTGTTCCTAAAGACCTTGTCCACTCCGGGGCAGCAGCAGTGGCATCTGGGAGGCACTCGGCACCTGCTGACTTTTTCTGTTGCTCTCTCAAGAGTACTCTACGATCAGAACCCTGCCTTTACAATTCAGACCTTTGAAGACAGAAGAAGACAGACATGAACACTGAAGAAGGAGAGGTGATAAAGAGATAGGCATCAAAAGGGGAAAAGAAGGGAGGGTGAGCTATAGGTAGAAAAATACCTAAAATGAAAGTGCACTGGGGATTGGATGTACTGATGGAAGAAAGGTACACACAAAATTAGAGCAAGTGATGAACTGGCAGAGAAACAGACAGGAGACACAAAAGGGCAGACGGGTCACTCTAGAGCCCTGATACATAGATGCTGGTCAGTAGGACAAGGTTCCAGTGTCTCTGTATGTTTGGGCTTACAAAAAATATTGGTGACGAACTAAGAATTGAAGATTTACTTTCCTCATGACTCCTTTTGAAAACTCCCCTCCTCTTTTTTTCCTTCTTTAACACAGTGTCTTGCTGTGTATCTCAGGATGGCTTCAAACTTGAGATCTTACTTCCTTATAGATGTGTGAGCATTTTATTAATTCTTCATGGTGTGTATTCACTTTCTAGTTGTTTGGAAGAAGACAAGTATTTTTTTTTTCTAGAAGCTGTTTCTTAAAGTAGACATTGATCATAGCTAAGCAAAATAATAAATAAAGGCAGCCTGGTGAGGGCTGGTGAAATATAACCGTGAGCTGACAGTGATATTCATTTCACATTGGTATTTTTGACAAGACAGTAGAATGCAGGAGCACAATTTATAGACACAGTGCATCTCAATAGCAACTAAGATTTTTCAACCTTTCCCTATCTTGGTTCTGTTTCTATTTCTTGGTATTAGAGTTTAGGTCCCTGCATAAACTAAGAATGAGTCAACCTCTAAGCTATGCCCTCAACCTCTCAAGCATTCATTTAACACATTTTACTTTTAAAAAAATTATAACTTTTAAACTATATTGTTATTCTCTCATGGAAGTGATGTGTCAACCTTTCTTATTATTATACCATTGTCTGCTTGACTAATGACCTAATAGGGAGATCAAGGCTGTTCTGTTTGGAGAGGGAAAAAAAACGGTATCCAAGGGCAGTCATGACAGTTGACTCTAGTTATCTGAGGGACTGACTATTCCAGGGTAGAGGAAGTTGAGTCAATCATGTTGTTCTAGAGATACCATGAGGAACAATGGGGAGAAAACATGAGGAGGCAGGTTTTGGCAGGACCTGAGAAAACACTCCCAACAATCAGAACTACATCCATAATAAGGTGGGATGGGTCCTGGCGAGGACATGCCACTTTGGGAATGATCAAGCAGAGACAGGAGGAACATCTCCAGGCAGGCCCACAGTAACTCTGGAAGCTGGGTCAAGAGGTAATTCTGAGTTTGGCTTATCCCCCAAGTTTTTTCCACCTCTGGCTCCTCTCACTCACAGAAAGGGTACAGTACAGGTAAGGAGAGGTCAGCCTTGGAAGCTTGAAAGGGTATTAGAGTCATCAGGGACATTTCAAAGATGAATTTGGCATTCGTGAGAAGCTGGATAAGAAGACCTGTGCTTCATTTAGAGTTCATGGATGATGTGACTCAAATACATTAACTTTGTTATTTAGCTACAGAGAAAAGGTTAGGAAAAATTAAATTTACATTAAAAACTTAACAACAACAGCACAAACAACAAACCGAGACTTGTTGCCAAGGTTTCTACTGTGAACTTTTAGTTATTTGAACACTCTTTAGAATACTTTAGCATCTCTGTCTTCCCTACCCACCCCCTTTCCAGACAGAGCTGCCTGCCGTGTGGTACTAATTCATAGCTTTAACTGAGCCCTTTGGGCAGTTTGAAGAATTCAATTTGCCAATGTGTTTTTATTAGTCAGGGACATCAAATGATTTCAACAATGATAATATTTTCCTTTGCTTTTCTTGGCATTCACTAGCCAGGCAACCCAAGTTTTGTGCTTGAATTTAATGGAGTCTGTTATGGTCTCCTTAGTAACCGGGGACTCTCTTTAGTCATTACTGAAAGGACAGGAAAGCTTGTATCTATCGCTTGGAGCTAAGTTCCTATTACTTTGCTGTTTTCCTATTTCTCCCAAAGGGTGGAAAAAGAGAGGAAATCATGTATTTGTGCAATGTTTTGAAAAGGAAATATTTATCTGTATCATATTGCTGAATGGCTTGCATTATACCAAGTCAAGAAATAGCCAGGAAACTATTTATAGAGGAGTTACAACATAGAGCTGTTGATGATATTTTAAATTTTGGGATATTTCCACATACTTCGAATCACAGCCTTGTACTATACAGCTGGGCCTTGTCACTTAATGGTCATGAGAAACTGGGCCAGCCACATGTCATTGATAAGCTCCATCCCTGCTGTCGTAATCAAATGAGGTAACATGTAGATGTGTCTCCTACTCGATGTTTGCAGTCGACTGGTACCTGGTTTATTGTTTTTACCTGAAATACATAGGGCATAGTTTAACCCTTCACTATCATATGAACTCTTCTTTTAAAAAGATGTCTCTTTCACTTTTCATAAGACATGAATCTGTAGTTATTTGAAATGAGACTTTTTCTCTTTACAATTTTCTATATGGATGCCTTGATGATTTTTTTTTTCTTACGTTGTTTGGGCAGACAAAATTTAACTTAAATGTCCTCAAAGCAGACATGTGAACAGTTCGATCCTCTCTTCAGCCAGTGCTGTCCTGATGCCTAGGTGAAGCTAGGGAATGCCTATGTGGAATGAGTTGGAGAAGGTTCCAAGGTTCATATTCCCAGGGCAAGGCTCTTATCTCCACAATACAAATATTCCCCCCTTGTCTGAAATCTACCTGCTTCATCTCACCTTCATGTCCTACATCAAGAAGATGAAAATGTTGTCTACAGACAACCACTAATAAAATGCTTACTACCAAGGATGTAGGACAGAGTTGGATTTGGATGTAGAAGGCAGACTTAAGTCTCTCCTTTCAATTCCTTTCTGGTTAAAGATGAGTGAAAGTGTAGAGGGGTAGAGCTTGGCCTAAGTGTCAACTGCACATCTTCTCTTGTGTCTTTATTCATCACAGTCCAAAGAAACCACAGTTGCATGTCCTGTGCATGTTCTTCCCAGGACTTGCAGGCCATGGTTAGATAGTCTTCCTTTTCATGCTGTGTTGCAAGCATGTCCTTAACCAGCATTCCCACTGCTCCCAGTGAAACATAACTGTCATTCAACTTGTGTCTCTCCAGGTAGATGAGAAGACTGAGCTATCTGAGTCCCACTCTACCTAATCGTTGTCATAGATTAAGTAGTAAGATGGATTCGAACCAAGGTCTTTTCCAGTTTCTTCCCAAAGCAATGGGGCACATCATTAGTCAAAAGCACCATTAATATGTTAATTAAAGTTAATTAAGTCTGCTAACGTAACAGACATGGATATAAAATAGTGGTTTTGCAGTAATATGGGGTGGCATCTGTAGGATGGTTGCTATAGTAACTCCTAGAGAGCCTAGAAATTAGATCAAAGGATTGATAAGCCCAGCTAAGACCGTGGACAAGCTGATGTTAATGTCCCTTAATTGCTCTTTGTTTTCTTCTCACTCTGGCCCCACTCCCTCTGCCCCTGCTTGCTTTGGCCAAAGATTTATTTATTTATTATATGTAAGTACACTGTAGCTATCTTTAGACACACCAGAAGAGGGCACCAGATCTCATTACAGATGACTGTGAGCCACCATATAGCTGCTGAGATTTGAACTCAGGACCGTCGGAAGAGCAGTTGGTGCTCTTAACCACTGAGCTATCTCTCTAGCCCCCTTTAGTTGCTCTTATAAGGGGATTATCATCACATTTCTTTCTTCCTATCTATCTATCTATCTATCATCACTTATTTACTTTTTAGCTGGCAATCAGCATCACTTTTCTGAGTCATGTGGCATGACAGAGAAGGTCAGTCAAATGAAACTCTCCTACAAAACATCTTGAAAAAAAAAAGAAAACTGAAAGTTAGCTGGTCAGTGAAGAGTTGCTATACAACAGTTACTATAGGTCTTGGTTCTAGGCCAGGCACTTACACATGTATGACCTCAGGTAGATGCCAAGAACATCTGATTAAAAAGTTAGAATCAACATTTTTTTCTAGTTCTTTTCAATACTCCTACCTCTAATTTTGTATTTTTACTCTCATTTGATGGGAGAACATCTATACAATATTGAAGTGGGAATTTCTGCCTACACAATACATTTTAATCATTTCCCCAAACCTAGTCAGTTTGAGATTGCCAATGATAAAGTGATCTTAAGAATCCAGCAAACAACTGAATTTTGTACAGGCGAAGGACTGCTCTATAGTAAAAAATAAACACGTATCAATTTCTTTTCTCAGTGAGAAAGACAATTATTATAGATAGGAGAGGTTTCCAGTTTATATCCTAGCTTTCACGACACCAATGTAAATGACTATTTAATAGAAATTACAGATGAATACAAACTAAAGAAGTATTACATGCTTTGGAGACAATTTCCATGATTAGGGAGTACTTTCTAACAAAAGAACTGTATTACATTTTTACGCTAAAGACAATAAGCTGCCCTTCCCTTCCTGTGGCATACAGCCCATTGCCGGGAATTTTCTAGAGAGAAATGAACACTTATTGACTCTTTGCAGCACACCAGACATAGCTCTGGGAATTGAATATGCATTGGATCATTTCGTATTTATAGACATTTGGTGTGACTGGACAATTGTTATTCTTATTTTAGACACAGGTACTGAGTCACAGAAAGGTTAAAGTGAACTGCTCAGAGTATGAAGATTCAAATGCTTGTGGTCTGTTTACATTCTATTATCTATCCATAAGGCAAACTGGACACGGGACTCTGTGTCACGCCTAGCATGGAACATTTCATAGCCTACACTTTTCTAGTGGAAATGAAAGTGGTATGCACTTGCTGACAGTGGAATCCTAATACTATGAACTCGACCACAGAAAGAGACCTGGAAAGCCATATGGGACCATCACATCCTAGAATAACATAGATTTGGGTGTTTTCTTGGAGTTGAGTTGTAGCCCTAGTACTAGAAATAACCATAGAGGAAAATCAGCAAGTTGTTCACATTTGCAGCTAATAAAACTGCAGGAAGCAGGTCTCAGAGTCAGGGGTCCCCACTCTTCATCTTTGTCCTTTTTCCTATACCAATATTATGTTGCTTTCTGTCTATAAGAGCTTAAGGGCAATTGGATAGCTGTAAGATTGGAACATAGAACTGTACCTAAGATTCCTCAAGTTTAAGCCTCCAGTATCAGAAATAGTAGGACTCCCAGGTAAGTGTGCACATGTGTGCATTCACAGAGTAAGGGGGCAGGGGGAGGGGAAAGAGGAGGGAAGAGGAAGGGAAGGGGGAGTGGAGGGGGAATGAGAAGGGAAGGGAGAGAGCTTACTCATAGTAGAAGAATCTAAGTACCCAACTTCTTGGTAACTTGAAAGAAGTGAGCTCTGGGCTGGAGATGTAGTTCAGTGGTAGACTGCTTGCCTACTATGCTGGAGGTCCCATGTTCAAAGACTTCCCACTCTCCACCACAAGAAACAAACAGGGTCAATGTCTACCAGCAAACTCACTCTAAGCATGTTATATATGCCCTATATTTTACCATTCAAGATGTTCTGAGATCAAGAGGGAAAGTTTGCCTGTTCTTTCTTTGTGCAATATAGTCTCAGTCTCTTACCTAGAAATGATCAACAAAGCTGACATGTTGTGAATTTTGAGAAAGATATTGAACGGTAACTACGATTTTGTCGGAGTCCAGCAAGAAAAAAGCAAAGTGTTCACAGGGATCTGGCAAAAGGAAAAGGCAGGCAGTGCTGTGAGTGCCAAGTGTACTTGGTCTCACCATTTCAAACCACGCCCTAGAACAGAGAGAGGTGCATTGTCACACCTAACAGAGCCTAGTAGGAAGCTGTGTCTCAGGCCAATTCTCCCTGGGGACAGAGAGAGCCCAAAGGGCCCAAGCTATACATGAAGCAATTTCATTTTTCTCAGCCCCACCTTTACAGGTGCTGGGATCATTAGCAAATAGCCCCAAGTGACGTGGGTGGAAAAGAACAGAAACCAGAGAGGAGAGATTATTCACAAGTGAACATGAATTCCCTTATCTGCCTTGTGGGAAACACGCTAGGTTCCTCTAACACGCTCACAACATAATGAAGCACTTCGCTATGCAATTACTTTATAATTGTGCAGATTTTATTTATTTATTTTTTGCCCCCCAGGACTTTGGCACTCCAGTTACACTTGAAGAAAGGGCATCTTTCTAGAAGTGAATCAAGCAGCTATTGGCCACCTGTGATCCATCTTGACTCCTAAAGCAAAGGAGTGCATTCAAGGGCTGGGAACCCAAGACCTAAGCAGCAGGCTGCTTCAGTGACTTTCAAGGTTTCCTCCTGTAATTCAGACAGCCTAGTTAAATGAATATTCCCAGTCAGTAGCTCTTTCTACAAGCTCCACTTTGGCCCTAAAGAGGTAAGCAACAGAGGCCACCTGCACATCAAGTACAAGTGCTGACCTTAAAAAAAAAACAGAAAACAAAAGTGAGCCAGAGATTCAAGAAGAAAACAGAAAAGTAGTCTTGAGTGTGCAGTACAAACACCTGCAGACACTGCCCAGGGAGGTCAGAGAGCAGCTAAGTGGGGACAGCCTGTGTGTATTGTTTCCCCATGCAATGCGATGTTTTGAAACAATCACTATCTTACAACAAAAATCCTTAGGCTCAGAATGAATCCCTTACACCCTCGTGTGAAAAAATGTTTTATGTTAAAAGTGTAGAGGGGTGAGTGGTTTAAAAATTGTTGAGGCGTGTATGAGTTACAAGTCTAATTGACTGTATTATTATTTCCAATTTTGATTCGTTACAGGAGGAATTTCTGAGATCCCAATCAATTCTTGAGAGTGACTCATCCTGGTATATAATTTTATCGTAAAAGCTGCAAGTCATCTACTTAATAGCTACAATTAAATGAGTAATTTGTTAGTTCTTTAATTTTTCAATTGCTTTAATCTGGAACAAAAATAGTTTCATAGGGGTCAATGATACAAAAACTTCTTAGCAGGTTTACTGCAGGTGTTCTTTGAAAGGAGAGTTGCCTAAACCTAGAGGTGACTGTGGGCAGTGTGATGCACATCTGGAGTCCTGGAGGTGATTGTGGGAAGTGTGGTGCACATCTGGAGTCCTGGAGGTGATTGTGGGTAGTATGATGCACATCTGGAGTCCTGGGGGTGATTGTGGGAAGTGTGGTGCACATCTGGAATCCTGGACGTGATTGTGGGCAGTGTGATGCACATCTGGAGTCCTGGAGGTGATTGTGGGAAGTGTGGTGCACATCTGGAGTCCTGGAGGTGATTGTGGGTAGTATGATGCACATCTGGAGTCCCATCTTCTCAGGAGACTCAAGAGGACGAAAGAAATGAGCCCGGAGTTCATGGCCAGCATAGGCAATGCAAAGAGATCTGAGTTCTTAAAAAAAAAAAAAGATTGTGGGAAAAAAGGAGGAGAGGTGAGGGAAGGAGTCACCCTGGTTTGTCATTCATTGTATCTATTGAAACTTATCCTTTCCTCTCTGAAGACACAGCTCAGCACTCAGGAACATTCAGCAATAAATTCATGCAATACTATTTAGAGAAACTCTCTGGTTTGTATCATGAAATCGCATTTCTTGGTGTTGAGATCAAACTGTTGGGATTTATGCATAGCTGTTTTAAAACGGTGCTTAAAACAAGTTACTTCCAACATCTGTCCTGTATGTGAATTCGTTTGCACAGCATGACCTGATAAAAATGTGCGCACCACCCATGGCTAGAGCTTGAGGCGTGGACGGGAGGGAGGATGCCACGGTGAGGTAAACTTTGGCTTTGGAGGTATTAGCAAGTTTCAGATTGCATATTTTAACAAGTCTAAACAAATACTCTTGCTAGAAAACAACTCATCAGATGGAAATTATTCCTTGGCTTTGTGGGTTTCAAGGGGGTCTGCCTGACCTGTTAATTCATTCTCTACAAGGTGCCTCCTCTAATTCCATTACAAATCTAACAGAGTGATGATTGTACAGGCAGCTGAACTCCTTGGTAAAGATTTGAAACTAACTATAGGAATCATGACTAGTAGGTCTCGATGCCTGTTCCCATCAACACACCCTCACCTTAGATGTGCCAGGATAAAAGCAGGGATGGAACTGTGTAGACTTGGCTGAGTACCACTTGCCACATCTCTAACTCGTTATGTCACAAGTTCCCAGAGTCTGAGATAGTAAGATTTAGGGATGATCACGCCAGTTGTTTGTCAATAAAAGGTGGAAGATTTCACAACAGACTCATGATAAGTTACCTGTTTTCTTCTTGACCCAAAAAACTGATACGTGCTGGTCAAGTTTGGTTAACTCGGCACAAACTACAGTCACCTAGGAAGAGGAAACCTCAAATGAGGAACTTGCTTCCAACAGATTGGCCTATGAATACTAATTGATGGTTGATGTGGGAGGGCCCTGCCCACCGTGGGCAGGGCCACCCTTAGGCAGGTGATCCTGGGATATAACAGAAAGCAGGCTGATCTGGCAGGAGGAGCAAAGCAGTAAGTAATGTTCCTTCATGGCCTCTGCTTCCGTTTCTGCTCCAGCTTTCTGCCTTGGCTTCATTGGATGATGATGGACTGTATGTAAGTGGTGAACTGAAATGTGCCCTTTCTTCTTCAAGTTGATTTTTGGTCATGGTGTTTATCACAGGAACAGAAAGCAAACTGCAATACCATGGGAACCATATTCACTGAGTTCTGGTTTAGATTTGAACATCCAGATTCTCTATTGAAAGAGTGAAAGCAACACTAGCCTGATAGAATGGATACCCAGAAATACATCCTTCGGTACCAAAGACTGAATCTGAAACTCTTGGATGAGAGAAAGGCTGACACAGAACCACCAGCCAGTCAAGCATTTATGAAGCCAAAATTGAGAGTACGCATAAGAAATATTTTTATTGCATAAAAGAATGAAGAGACTAACAAGATGCCCCTTTATTTGCTCAAATGTCACACATCAAAGTTGACTTCTGTTTGCTCTCACTCAGTTCTGTAAACTGTCAGTCTTCTCAGCCACCAGTGTACTTCACCGTCCAATGAAGAGCACAGCATGTCCATTGTCTTAACTACTTGGAAGTACATAGGACAGTAGTGTCAAGTACAGAGATGTCATGGGCTACCAATTTCCAGGTCTCTTCTATCTTGCAAAACCTAGAACTTCCATTTCCTCATTTCTTCTCTCCCTGGGCAGCCATAATTTCTCTTTCTGTTCCTATGAGTTTGACTATTTTGGGTATCTCATGTAAATAAGATTATGGCTTAGCACATTATCTTCAAGGCTTGTTCATACTGAAACATGGATTAGAATTCTTGTCTTTTCACATTTAAAGAAGACTAAGGTTCTATGGCATGAATGGGTTACATGCTTTCTTTTCTTTAATTGTGTGTGTGTGTGTGTGTGTGTGTGTGTTTTGGGAGGTGTGCATGCCACGTGCATGGAGGTGAGAGGATAATTGTATGTAAAAAAATTCTACTTTTATGTGGGTTCTGGGGATCAAGTTCAGGTTACCAGACTTGTATCAGAGCCTTTGCACTATAAATCACCTAGCCCTAGGTGCCATTTTATTTAGCCATTGATACATCTAAGGACATAGATTGATTCCACTGTTGCACTGCATAGAGGATCTCTCTCTCTCTCTCTCCTTTCTTTCATATAAATATTTTATTTTTTGAGATTATATAACCACATTTCTTTCTTTTCTTTCCACCACATTACCTGATATACCCCTTTTTGCTTTCTTTCAAACTTGTGATCTAGTTTTTCATTAATTGTTTTAAATACCTATATGCATGTGTAAGTGTATGTTTATGTATATATGCATGTGTATGTAAATGCATGTATACATATGTTATATGTATCTATGTACATATGTGTGTTTATGTGTGTGTATTCCTAAATGTAACCTGCTCAGTCTACATATGTTACTTGTATGTTTTCAGGGCTGATCATGTGATTCAGGGCTGACGTTGTATGCACATATATACCTGGGGAAGACTATTTCTCCCACTCTCAGCATTCCTTAGTTACCTATATATAGTTCTTTATGTAGGGCTGAAGCCTTACAGGATTTTCCTCATAGAGAATATTTCTTGAAATAGTGATCATAGTAGTGTAATAAATAATTATAATTTTATATATGAACTGAAACATTTTATCTTTTATTATGAAGTTCATTTGAAATTTCCCCAAATACTTTATTTTCACCTTTGTTATCAATAAAGAATTGTTTTTAAAATGGGAAGGACTTAGAAGTCATCTTAGATCTCTCTTATTGCATGATTCTGGTAATTCTTATTGGTATATACTTGTGGGGATCCTCCTGCCTCAGTCTCCTGAGTACTAGAATTGCAAGCATGTATACCCAGATCACTAGTTCTATGTATTTGGAGTATGATATGCTCATTTCTTGACTTATGTATATAATGTACATGGTTCAAATCAGACTAATTAGTATTTTAATTACTTTATTTATTATTTGTTTCAAACTTCCAAATTTCTATTTTCTTGTTGAATAAATAATAATAATTATAAAGTATACTCTCCCTAGCATGTTGTAGCCCGATGGAACCTACCTTTCCTATGTAACTGTATTTTTAAGATATTTGTTATTCAGTCTTTCTCTTTACCTTTTCTGGTCTCTACTCTGATATTGAAGACCACTATCCTATTTTCTCCTTACGAGCTCACGTCTTTAGCTTCCACATATGAGCAAGGACATGAATTATTGGTCTTCCCATGGCTGGTTTATTTCACTTTAGCAGTTTCCTGAAGTACCCATTCATGTTGCAGGAAATTACGTGATTTTATTTTTTATGGCAGAGTAATATTTAATTGGGCATATTTTTAACATTTTATTATTATTGATTCATCTATTGATAAATACATTAGACAATGTCGTATTTTGGCTACCAAGAGTAGTGTCTCATTGATCTATCAGTTTTGTCTCTTTCAGATGTACATCCAGTGGTGGGATGCCTAGACAACATTAATTCTGTTTCTATATGAGCCCCCACACTGTTTTCTACCAGTAGTGAATGGGCTTTCCTCCCTTCTTATCCTCATCTGTTTTCTTGGTAAAGTTATTGTAAACGAGATGAGATGACTGATATCCCATTTCGATTTGCACTTCCTGATGGTTAGTGATACTAAGCATTTAAAAAAATATATTTGTATATCCATTCTCCAGAAAATATCTGTTTAGATTATTTGGCCATCTTAATGGGATTGTTTGGGGCATTCTGTTCTTGAGATGTTGAGATTTTTGTTTTCGTTCTTTGCATATTAATCCTTCATCTGATGCCTAACTATTCACTTGGTAGACCATTTCATTTTCTTTGCTACGAAGACATTTCTTAGCTTGACTTAATCCTATTTTCAATAATTGTTTTAACTATAGCTTAATGACTAAAGGCTGGGTACTTTATAAAGAAGAGAGGTTTATTCAGCTCATAGTTTTGAAAGGTGGAGGGTATCAGTTTGCTCTATTCTGCTGAGAATTTCATGGTGGATGGTGTCATAAAGGTGAGAATTTGTGCAAGAAGGAGAGATCACATCACTGGACAGGAAGCCAAAGAGGAGTTTCCAGGCTTGTTGCTTTAGGACAACCTTCTCACAAGGATTAATTTACTGTCCTAAGAGGACATTGCCAATTCCTCTGAGGAATGTGCTGCCAGTGATTCAAGGTCCCCACAAAAAATCCCTCATCTCCCAACATCGTCACATTAAGAACCATGTCTCAACTATTCAGACTCTATGGGACAAATCACACCCAAACTGTAGCAAAAGGCTCTTTTGTCTGGTTTGGCTTTTGTTGAGTTTTTGCTTACAGGGTCTCATCTCAATACTATCTTCTATCAGTGTCCTGAATTGTTTCTCTTATGTCTTATCCAGTAGTTTTATGGTGATTGTTTTAAATTACAGATTTATAAAGTAACTTTTTCTTATAAGTCTGACCTAAAGCCTTCTTCTCCTGCCTTATGTGAAATTGCTTAGGCTGCCATTGTATCTGGTATTTGTTTTATTTAGAAATGTAAACCTAACAACAGAAAGAAGGCTGGAGCCATCATGCAGCCATGATCCAATGCACTAGACTAGGAAACTGGTGAAATGTTATAACCATCCAGAGGTTGTTACAAAGACATAGGCTATAAGGCAAATTAATTCAGTGTAGTCTTTCTTTCATCTATTTTTTCAAAATAGAAACGCCAAGATTTTCCCTCTTTTATTCTCATCTCAAACATGGGGGGGGGAGGGGGGGCTTTACAAAACATGTAGGCTCAAGTTTCTCTCCAAGTCAGCTGAAGTTGGGATGAGATTTTAATCTGCATTTTAGGCTTCCTGGTTAGTCCTGTGGAGGCTGACTAGAGGAGAATCTGGGGAAAAGCCAGATGCAGGCCACAAAAGCTGCAGGAGAACCCTGTGACCAGCAGTCTGCTTGCTTGCCCTGGGGCACTCATGCAACCAGGAGTGAGTCTCCTAGAGTAGGGACAACTTCACAGATTTGCATATGGAGATATCCCCACAAAAACTGAGTGCAGGTGATGTGGGTGGGCCGATTTCAGCTGTAGGCAGAAAAAGATGAGTTAAAGCGAAGGAAGCTCTGGTTTTGGAAATCATAAATATAGAGTTGGACTTCTTAGTGTAAGGATGGAGACATAGTCATGATTGCCAACCTGCACCAACTCCAGCATATTCTCCCTCCTCTTGAGCAAAGCACTTCTGTCTTCTAATTCCCGGTTCCCACTCACGACTGCTGATAACCTTTGCAGGCTACACTAGCTAAAGAAAATCCCTATGCCTGCCTTGTTCAGAGTCATGCTAGCAACTTCCTTAAGCTTCAAAGAGACCTACCAGGAGAATTCTAAGTCCTTTCCTTAACTCTGACAGTGACAGAGAGATCTGAAACAAGTGCCTCTTCTCGGTTTTTTTTTTCAATGCCAAATGGAAATTTTAAAACCACCTTGGGGTTTATAAGTGGATGAATAAACTCACACGGATTAAATGGTTTGTTATTCCAATTCAAAGCAAGGTTGAAAGCTGTTGCTTAAAGAATCCTTTATGGGACTCTCCTTTTAAAAGATTTAAGATGTGTGTTGATTTTTCTTACTTAAAAAGCAACCCAAGAGTTGGGCAGAGAGTCTCAGGCTTATAGTCCTAGCATTTGGGAAAGAGAGGCAGGAGCATAAGGAGGTCAAGGTCTTCTCAGCAACATAGAAAGTTTAAGGTCAGCATGGACTGTATAAGATTCTGTCTCAAAAGTAAAAAACAAAGAATGAGAGAGAGAGAGAGAGAGAGAGAGAGAGAGAGCAAACAAGAACATAACTTCTACCAAGCAATTATTGTATTATCAGTATTAAGAGAGTCTGAAAGTATTTTGCATGTTCAAATGCTCATATGTATGTATTTATATATGTAGAGGCATAGTGTTTAATGTATGTGCCCTCATGTGTATGTGCATGTGCATCTAAATGCTTATGCATGTACACTATGAACTGAACCTAGGGCCACATGCCTGCTAGTTAAACTTCCTATCACTGGGCTACAACCATAGCTCACACGTAAATATATTTTAAATATTCCTATACAGGAATATAGCCAAGTTGGTAGAGTGTTTGTCTGGTATTTATAAGTCCTTGGCATCGATCCTCAGACTTGAAGAAAGAAAAAAAATATAGAACATGTCTGAAGTAGAAGGAAATGAAAGCAAATTGAGAGTGAATGAAAGCCATGGTAATGAAAATGTATGTATGTATGTATGTATGTAAATGTATGTATGTAAAACCAAAGGATAGATTCAACAAACTTAATAAGCTGGCATGTGGTTAGTATGTATGTGAAGGGGATTGTGTAAAGCTACACAGACTTGAGCAAAAATATGTAAGTTATGTAAGAACACTCTAAAATTGGAATAGTGCAGGAATATCTAAATGCAGTTGCAAATCTTGGATTGGACTCCACGTTTTTTTCTCATCTTCTAGCCGTGGGTGGATCAGTGCGAATGCACAGTGTGAGCCTATAGTTTGTCTCTGCAGCCTTAGCGGATTGAAATTAGGAGCGGGCAAATGCTTTGTGCTGAGATAGATGAAGCCTGCATTTGTTTATCACAGACAGACTCACTAAACGGGATACTGGGGTGAATAGGATAATCACAGTCCATTGATAGTGTTCAGAATCTGTTAGTGTTTAGTCTGTTTAGTTATGAAAACAGACTAAAAACAATACATGTCCACTCCATTGACAACTTTAACAACTGTCATGAAGGAGGGACATATATCCAAATAGATTTATGTAAATGAAGGGACTTCACTAAGCATATTGGAAGCTTGGAAACATCCTTCATAGTATAGGGAGCTATGAAAGAAAAGATGCTAATAGGTCAAAGTAGAACAAAAGCACATTGGATTGGATTAAGCAGAATGTGTAGAGTCTTGTGACGGAGAGGCAAAGGATGAGCAGAAGAGTCTGAAAGAAACCAGGAGATGTCCAGTTGACAAAGGGAGAGGCTGTGCAGATATATAGGAGCACTGTGGGTGATGCCCAGAGCAGTAAGCAATCAATATGACAGCGTTTATAATTTAGTAATTACAGTATGTAACATATATCTAGCATATACTATAAACTAGACATCACTCTGAGTATTTGTCATGTATCATCTTATGCACGCAATTACAACAACTCATTGAAAAGATGCTCTTGATGTTCTCATAATACAAGCAAGCAGCCTGGTAGCTATCATCCAGAGGGTTCACTGGAAACGCTAACCTTGCTGGACTATATTGTCTGGTTGTTTGGTCAAACACCGGCTCAGATGGTGACATTAATTCACCTATGGATAATATTAACATTTTCAATCACTTGCCTTTAAGTAAAGAAAATTATAATATGCATGGGCCCCCAAGCAATCATATGAAGCCCTGAGAGAGAAGATTCAAGCTCCTTGAAGAAAAAGCAATCCTGCCTCAAGACACTGCCACAGAAACCCTGTCCGAGTTTCCAGTTCACTGTTCCAAACTGAAGAACGAAGCTTAACACTGAGCTCCAAAGATGACTCCAGGCTTAGCTGAGGTTCACCAGAGTTGGTTACTTAGGATAATAAGCAATGGAACCATGATATACAGCAAGAGGACACCGAAATGTAAGGCTCTTAAGACTACCATGTCTCCTGGGTTCGTGCACATACAACTAGGTTTGCCTTATCTGTGTCCCATCCTTCCTTTATCTGAGAAAATACTGTAGAAATCTCTCTCTGGTGAGGCTCAATGGGTGTCTATCTCAGCAGGAACTAACTCTACATTCTTGTTGGCCTTACCGTGATTAAAAATAAAGGGATCGTCAGACATCTTTTTGCTCTAAATTTTGCAAAGATTAGAGTAATGAAACCAAATGCAAAGACGAGTGCTATCCTCAGAAGGATGATAGGTTTTGGGTAAACCAGACTGTCCTTAATAAGAGAAGGCAAAGTGAAGGAGATGAAACAGTGATGTTTGAATTGGTTGCTATAGAAAACATTTTTTAAACATTTTTCTTTTTTTGCACATAAAATAGTTATTCCTGACTTTAAGGCTTAGAGAAGCAAACACAGAGCTAGTGTTCAGATGTAATTTCAACTGTTAAGTTTTGAATGGCCATAAAACTGGTTTAATTTTTTTATAACTATAAATATTTACAACCCTCGACATATCATAGCCCATCTAGAACCAATTCCTGGAACACAGAGTTCTCAGGCATACCAGTTGGTAAACCTTGAGGTAGAGGCACAGCTACATGGAAATGTGGAATCCGGACAAGTCATTTCATTTTACCCGAGCTTTGCAATCTTGTTCAAATATTGACAGGAAGGATCAAGTTAAAAGGATGTTATTTAAGCATACAAGAAATGAATGACTAGTTGGTAATCTAAGATTCCTGAGATGGTGAGAGAGGACTGGACTCAAAGCTACATGAATATTGTCTCAGAAGATTGGGGCATACCGTCTGTGTAGTGACAGAATAGCAAACAGTCTTATTTAATAACATTTCTCAGGAACATTTCCTACTCTCTGATAAGTGGTTCACAGTTATAAATCAGAAACCAACACAACAGAAAGAATTTATGGCCAAAAAATCCTCAGAGAGTGAAGATTACAGCACAGGACCCAACGAGAAGAAATGGGCAATAGCTAGACAACTATGGGGTCCTCCACCAGAGTCTCAGACATCCCCCATGTGAGGCTATCACTGAGGTGACAGGTGTGTCACTGAGGTGACAGGTACGTGCTGTAACCGCTGCTGCCTCTGCTGCTTTGCAAGGTGCAGTTTGCTGCTTCCCTCTTCGTATCTCTAATCTCCATCTTTGCCATCTCCAAATTCCAACTCACAGACTCAGGAAGGTATAGCAGTCTGGTCCTATTATTTCTCCTTGGCTGTAAGGGAAGCTGGGAAGTAATAAGTTGGTTGACTTCTAGAGTGGGCTCTGCTTCCACTGAGGGTCCTTTCATAGATAAGTGGTTTAGAGTTCTGGGTAGTAAAATATGTCCAAGACTCATGGGGAACCCGTGTGGGAATTAGTCACAGTACCTTATCAAGGCAGCTATATCTTTAGGTATTAGTCATATGAGTATGTTTGAGAGAATCACTGTTCATATTCTGTGGTGCTGAGGATGGAGTATTGCTAGGTACATGCTCCAACAGCCAAGATGCATCCCCAGTGAGGATTTTTTTCAAATATTCTTTCTCTAGGGGAAATCCTTTCCCGAGTCAAGGTGTTCCGTCAAGTCAGTGTTTGAATGTGGCCACATTTGGTCCTCCCTTCCTCCTCTGCCAGGAGCCCTTGTTTGATTCTATGGACTACCCTTGCTGACTTCACCTGCAAGATAAGGGGATTAGACGTGATCATAAAACCACTTGAAAAGAAATGACAGAAATGACAGACCCAGGCGGCTGCACTGATCTCAGACTCTATAATCTATGAGGCTTTTATTTTATAGCTAATCCTAAAGCCATAAACTAGTATCTTGTATCCAATAGACAGGTGTTATCAGCTGAACCCTTTTAAAATTCTCTTGCTGTTATTCTTTAGATAGGGATCGAAGTAGGTAGCAAGTAGATTAGTGAGATGAATATAGTCTAGTTTTCACTCAATCTATAGAGGTCTTATTTGGCTCTTCTCAGTCTCCTGCCAGGAAAGAATCTTCTTCAAGGAAATGTTCTCCAGATAGAAAATCCTGCTTGAGCTGCTCTAGGAATCAGGAGGGGCATCTTCTCTGGTCACATGGTATTTCTCCTCATTTCTTCATATGCTTTATTAGTGTTGGCAACACTTCATCTTTTGCTAGTTGATGAATCTCACAATGGAATTTGGCCTCTACAGGAACAACATCAACTCTATCTTTATCCTAGAATTTCAGAGGCCACCTTTTCATCATTCTGCAGCAAAAATGAGCCTTGTTCACCAGTCCTCTTAAGGCATCCCTAGACTTGAATGGCCAAACGCAGTCGGTATTTCACCCCTAGAAGCTGTGGGTTGTTACTGAGATGCTGAAACTGTGGACATAAAACTTGAAGGAGGGTCCTAGGAGCTGAATAAGGCCATCTACACATGTTAACTTGAACTAAACTCAAGGTAGAATATAGATAAGAAGTTTTAATGTTTACATAGACATATGTATTATATATGGAGGTTTTGTTTGTTTGTTCTTTGCTGTATGATTTTGTGTGTGAGTACAGGTAGGTGCATGTATGGAGGCCAGGGGACAGCCTCAGGGGATAATCCTCAGACACTGCCCACTACTGTTTTTTGTTTGTTTTGTTTCTGTTGTTTGTTTGTTTTGTTTGTTTGTTTGTTTGTTATGAGACAGGGTTGGAGCATCTCTAGAAGGCTAGGGTGGCTAGCCAGCAATTCACCTGTCACCTCCTCTTTTGTCCTAGGGATTACAAGCATTTTTGTGTGTTTTATGGGGTCAGGCTCAAGTTCCTGTACTTGCAAAGCAAGCACTGTAGTGACTGGGTCATCTCCTTAGCCCCAGGACTTTATTTTTTATCATATATTCTTTTTCTGAAAGAACTAGAGTTCCTCAAATTTACATAAATAATGGTTCGCTTTCTTTCCAGAATGAGTTACACATGTCTCTGGAGAGTTAGCGACAGCTCATGCTAATTAACAGTCATTTTTGTATATGTATTATGCTCATTAACACATGAGGTCATCATAAGAAATAGATGTGTTAGAGACTCTTGTTAACAGCCTTATTTTGTAGTTGAGGAAACCAGGCACAGGAGACTGGTTATGAGACTTAAAGAGGCCACACCCAACCAGTGGCAGAAAGCTCGCTCCAGGGTTTTTAAGCCAAAATGCTAACTCTAGTCTGAACTCTTAGTCCTGTGCCAGCCTGGCATTGTGAAGAAAGCAGCCCAGACTTTCCAGGAAGGAAGCACAAAGGCTAGAAGAAATGAGGTCAGGAATTGGATAACCAGGGATGGGAGTAAATGTGGCTCAAGACATGGAAAATACAGACATGGAAAAAGACCCAGGAAATTGTAGACTTTCTTCTCAAGTTCAGCAATGGATGAACTCCTTGGTATTACATTCCTTGTGCAATAGTTCAAAAGCATTCAGAATGAAAGGATTAGATTATGAGACCAGGCTAAAGTTCACAACAGAACCAAGTCTAGGAAGAACTAGAAATGCTTCCCAGATGCCTACCATGGAAAGAACCAGTTTCCTAGTTAGGAACATCAAAGAGAAGAGAAACCATACTATATTTTAGGCATTAACACATGGAAAGGAAGAGTCTGTCTGACCTGTAAAAGAGTAACTCAATTTGTTTGTTGATAGTAAAATTATTAAAGGCAAAACCAATTTTAGGCAGTACATGTGCCTTCTTGAAAAGGGAGGGGCTAAACATCAGATAATCAGATGAGTTGGGCCACTCCATCTCTTCCTATTATTGTCTATGATTGGTCCATGGATGTTACTTTTATTGACATCAAACTCAGGTCTTAATGAGCCTCAGCAGAGGGACTACAGAATTTCTAGAGAAGCGGCTTCTGGAGAACAAATGATCCAGATAGAGGAATGCACAGGGCACTGGTCCAGGGCTCTGCTTTCAGAGGAAGCGCACTGTTTGAATTAGGTTCAATCATGTTATTATTGGAGACAGTTTGAGGGATGTGGAAATTTTACTTTCCCAGCTCCCGTAGTTGAAACTACTGATTAGCACATTGTAGAAGTGCATCTTTACTTTCCTAGGCACTGCCTCCAAATCTTCTCAAAGATGGATGATAGCACAGCCTAAGGACAACACACACCAGATGCATTTCTGGGGAAGCCTTTTGAAATTGCCTGTCTGGGTATAATTTGTTCATGTCTACCCCCTAATGGGCCTTTGGAAAACATAAATGGCATTTTCTAGAAGTTAAGAATCTATGGCCCACAGTGGATAAGATTTACTTACTGATGCCTGCTAGAACCTGATTCCTGTCAGAATCTCAGTCTCTAATGAGAATAATAGACAATGGCTGAGAGATGCTTCAGTGGTTAAGAGATCTGGCGTCTCTTCCAGAGGACCAGTGTTTAATTACCAGCACCTGCATGGTGGCTCACACCACAAGTTCCAGGGGATCCATCGCCCTCTTCTGGCTGCCATGAGTATTGTATCCACACAGCACATAGCCATATGCAGGCAAACTACCCACATATTAAACATAATTAAAACTATTTAAAAAAGATAGATTAACTGAGAAGTTAGAAACAATAGGCTTGTGAAAGCTATGATTTCATAATCACTAATTTGCAGCTGAGTCTAAAAGTCTGGTAGATAGTAGCTAAAATTTCTTTCCTAAGCAGGACGCTATTCAACTGACCAGTTACTTAAGAGTGCTTATATCAGAGCCCATCCCATTTTACAGTAAAACTCGCACATACTAGGAAGTTTCAAAATCATATTTTATGGTTATTTTTGTCTTAATTGCATTTTGAAGAGAGCTGACCATCTTAACTGTTTAGTTTATGCACATCATTACAGTGGATTTACTGTTCATATTAATAGGCTGTTTTGTCCTAACTACATATAATAAATAGTTCTTTTTTTTTGGAGAAAGGGATTTGAAAGTAAATAGTGTCAGCAGGAAAGCTATAACAGTGCTAGTGCTCCTGAGTGAGTTGAGAGAGGGGTTATTTGGAAGGGGAAGCATAAAGAGCAGTTATGATTTCATGAGACAGGGCAGGAGGTACACACGATCTGCACAGAGGAAGATGTGTGAGTAGAGGTGTTGAAGTCAGGAGGGGGAAAAGTGCGGGGTGGGCTGGAGGGTGGACAAACAGCCTTAGGAAAAAGCAGGATGGGGAACGATGGAATCTGACGCAGAGTGAAGGATGTGTTACACCTTGCTAAAGGCTGCACCTATGCAGGTCATAGGACAGACATTTGCAAACAGTGATAGACCTAGGTGGAAAACTCGAGTCAGGGAAGTTAAGTACCAGCACAATCATCAATCGGAGAGATCCTGGTGGTCTTGTGTGGGAATGATGGGTGAGCTCTTTTGCTCTAACCCTTCCCGAGATAGGATCCCCAGGATCTGGAAGGCGAATGTCTTGTGAATAGTTCCTGAGACGTCCTTGGCGTGTCCTTGGCTCTTGTTTCGCTTTAGAGTTAGGTTCTCTCTACATAGCCTGGCTGTCTTGGAACTCACTATGTAGACCAGGCTCAAACTCACTCAGGTAGATCCATCTGCCTCTGCGTCCCAGATGCTGGGATTAAAGGTGTGTGTCAACTCATACTCAGCTGAAATGGCACTGCTTTGCTGTTGTTGTTGGATTCATGAAAAGAATGGAGATATCTTTAAATTAGATAATGAGATCATTTTTAGGTGCGTGGTTGTAAAATAATTCCATTTTTAACTTTCAGCTACCAGTAAGAGGTCAAAGCAAGGTCCTGCCCAGCTTCATGCATTCACCCATCCAACAAATACTCATCAAATGCTCACCCCTCCGGGAACTGCTTTTGGCTTTGGGAATGATGTAGAAGGCAAAAATCAAAGTTCTGATCTTCATAGGGGCCACTTTACGCTAGAAAACCTAAAATGCTAATTTCAGGACAGATTTGTGATACACATAGATGATAGTTCCCTCCTCAGATACAGTAAGACACATGGAAACCTTTCATACGGTCAATATACTTATCACACCCCCCCCCACTCAGTGTAATTTATACATTGAGTAAAATGGGTGGGTTTGTCTCCTTTTATTTTACACCAGTATTTTTGTCTATACTCCAAGCTCCTGCTCAGTCATGAAATCATTGTAGTCATCCTCCTCCTCCTCCTCCTTATCATCATCATCATCATCATCATCATCATCATCATCATAGAGCTTACAGGAGAAACTCACAAGTGTGATAAAGACAGTTTTACCTTAAGACACACTTATCAGAAACCACAGTTGTTAAATGTAAACTATCAGAACTTTCAAATTAGCATTCAACATTAGATATAGGGTCCTCAGTTATGGATTGTATTAAATATCTATTAATGATATTTTTAGGGTATGAAAGGGTATGAATATAAAAGTTGAACAAGTTTTTTAAATATATTATTTGATTCTCAAAATACTCAATACTATTAATATGTTTGATGTATAAAATGCATTTAAATAATAAAAATTTAAGAAAAAAACTATTAAAGAAGCATAAGAGAAAAAGAACTTTGGTTTCCTTATTACCCATCGGAGACAAACAACTCAAACATGGCCTCCCTGGCTTCCCTGGTGCAGCTCCCTTGCTTTCTCTCTACTTCTCTTCACTGCCTTCACTTCCCTTGACCCTTGACCATTACCCGGCTTTTACAGACCCCACACTACAGCTGCTGAGAGCTGCAGAGCAATCTCATGACGTCACATTTTAATGATCTTCGACACTCCGGGCATCTATGTAATCTCAGCTGAGTTTCCCAGGTGGCTCAGCAACCTTTCTGAGCCTCTCCTGCAGCAAGATCTCATCCCCCAAGGCGCTTACTCAGGAAACCTTAGGCTCGCTTCAGAAATCAACCACCTCTTTACATATGGCCTTACAACCTCCTTCCCTGAGAGACACACGCAGCTGAACAACTCAGACAGGAGCTCTTTCGAGGTTAGACCACACGTCCTGCGGAACAGCTTGCTCTGGTGTCTTTCTCTCCCTCGTCTAGTGGTGGCTCCCAAAGGACAGGGTCCAGAAAATCACCCGGTCCTCCTTTGCTTTAGGTCCCACCCCCTTCCACATGTGGAGGGTCTTTCTCCCCATCACTCTCCTCCCATGTCTTTGACTGGCTCCTCTCTAGGTTCATCTTAATAGAAATGAAAGTGTCCAAGATTAAAAACAAACTGCCTGGGCCGTCATCCCCTGTCTCTAGAAGCTGCCCTCCAGTTCCACTCTCCGTCTCCCACTCACTACTCATGCCTCTGTAGGGCAGGTCCTGTATCCACGGCTGACCAGAAAGTAGTGTGTAGACGGAAATATACTTGATTGTGAGAATGATATCTATAGATTCTAAATGAAGGAGTTTTCCACATGTGAGGATGAAATGACTTCTGGGTGACAACCTATAAGGGGCAGTTTCAATTGATTTTAAAAAAAAGAAAACAAAAACATTGTAGAGTGGAAATTTTTTTCCACAGACTCAGTGATTGGAAACCATTCAGAGGTTGGAGTTGAACACTGAGTGGGAGGAGCTGCAGAAATGACGTCTTCCCCAGTAGAAGGTGTTGATTACTCAGACAAATCTGCAGTTCTCTCTCTCTCTCTCTCCTCTCTTTCTCTCTCCTCCTCCCTCTCCCTCTCAAGACAATAAGGCTGAAATGTTTGAGTAGAAAGGAAGTCTCTGCTGCATCTATAAACAGTAACTCAGCTCTACTTATTGTGGCTGGACCCAGGAAGCATCTTTCCCGTGGTCCCTGTGTTTGTGAACATCATGCATTCTGAAACAGAACGTACTGGGTTTGTGAAGACACGTCCCCCACACTTCCCATTCTGTTCTCTAGAGAAAACCTCACCTTTCTTGCTTTGCTTGGACATTGGCATTGACTTGTTTTATGCCAAATGTGGCCTTTTCAAGTCAGGCCAATTCCTTCCTACTCTCTTGGGTTATTTATTCTTTCACACATGATCCCTCTTAAGCACCCATGGTAGCAGTGCTCTCTTGCTGTCTTCAAAGAACCACAAAGAGAAGGGTGGCACCATTTGGCTTAAAAAAAAAAAACATAACAAATAACAAAAGCCAATGTCTTGTGAATCGGTGGCCCAAGGCCCTAGGTGGCCACTAACATAACTTCCTCCTCCTGTCTTACCAGAGCCACTTGGTATTTTAGGGGCACCTGCTGATGGTGTCAGCTGCCAGAATACTGCTGTCACCACATGGCACAAAACAACAAAAGAGCAGCACAGGGCACTTTTGGCAGGGCCACAAGGGCAGGCTGCCACCATGAATACACAAAGAGCAACCACACCATCTACAGCCTGCTGTGTCTACTGAAGATCACGCTCACCCTCCACATAGCCCTTTCTTCTCAAGCCATGCCTCTAAGAGAGGGAACTCCAGCCCAGCAGCAGACGCCATCTGCTCAGTGACACAGTATGACCAGAGAGCACGGACAAATTCAGAAGGTGGGTTTGAACGTTCCGAAGAATCACAGTTGAAATTAAACCAGACCCCTAGCCTAGCAGCCAGGACTCTTCTCTCGTCAAGATACCAGTTGGTTGCTCTTTGTTTTTGATATATTTTAAGAGTCTCTTTCTGAGAATGACTGTCCCTATCACAATATTTTTCAAGAACATAATCTCAAAATCATACAGGCAAAATAAAAAGTAACCCCGTTTTGACAATGAGACTTTAAGAGGCACAGGGTTCAAATGATTAAACTAGTGACTTTGAGTAATTTCACCACTAGCAGTATACTCATTGCCTTATCCAGTACAAAAGTACACACACACACACACACACACACACACAGACACACACACACAGAGAGAGAGAGAGAGAGAGAGAGAGAGAGAAGGTCAGACTATTAATAGCTTACCAGAGTTCTCCACGAAGACAATGTGTACCCTAGGGCTCCACAATGTACCATCCATCTACAACCTCAGCTCTTGGGAGGCTGAGCTGAAAGAGTTCAAGTTCAAGGCCATCCTTATCCCAAACAAACAAACAAACAAACACCAAAACAAAAACAAAATAAAAAAATCCAAAAATCAGCAACCAAAAAAACCCAAATAGCATATCCTTGAAAAGATTCGTTTATTTCATATTTTTTAGAAGTAGGACTAGCTTCAACAACAATTAAAATCCATATAAGCAGCCTTTATTATGTCTGCTAACCCATCAACACAGGTTTTCCTTTCTTTACTTTTACTCTTGTCATACAATGCATCCTGAGCACAGTTTCCCTCCCTCCACCCCTCCCAGCCCCCTCCCCCTCTCCTCCAGAGCCACTCCTCCTCCATTTCCTTTCAGAAAAGAGCAGCCCTACCAGGAGTATCAACCAAACCGGGCATACTAAGTTACACAAAGTCTAAGCACAAACCCTCATATCAGGGCTAGGTGAGACAAGCCCCTAGGAGGAAAAGGGTCCTGGGAGCAGATGAGAGAGTCAGTGATACCTCCCCCTCACACCGAGCTAACAACCATAACATTTGCAGGGGACCTAGCACAGACCTATGCAGGCTCCGTGATTGCTGCCTCTGTCTTTATGAGCCCTGGTTTTGTGGGCCATGTTTATCTGGTATTCCCTATTTCCCTGGCTCCTACAAGTTTTCATTCTCCTCTTCCATGGAGATCCCTTGAGCTCCAAGGGGAGAAACCTGAGAGAGATCTCCAATTTGTACCTCTCTCTCTCTCTCTCATGAGAGAATCCTTATGCATTTTTGTTATATTGGTAACCGTTTACAACACACAGCATGTTTGCAAAGCTGGTGACATTAAGAAGGCAAACATGTAAAAGAGGGGCTGAAGAAATGACTAAGCATAAAGAGTTCTATTGCTCTCCCAGCAGATCCAAGTTCAGTTCCCACACTCACACTGGATGGCTTACCACAGCTCCAGCTCCAGGGGACCCTATGACCTCTCCTGGCTCCCGCAGGCATGTGCGAGTATGTGGCAGACACACCGACACACATGAGTATAAAACACAATTCAAAAACTCGAGAAGGAGGGGGAAGGGGAGCTCTTGAGTAGGATCAGGTAATGTTCCCTGCAGTGGATCCAGACACAGCGTCACACCAACCCTGGCTAAGTCAGACAACATGACTTGCAAAATTGCTGTAGAAGTGACAGGCAAAGCTTACAGTGGTTTAAAGTCCCTGGGGGAAAAAAATTCATGTCAGCAGAAGATGAAAGACAGTTTCTTGGCTAAAACAGAGCCCAAGAAATAAAAGTAACGAAGTGGAAAGTGCATGCTGTCACAGATGCCACAAGACTCAAATCCTCGGATTCTCAGGTGGGGACAGCATGCCCAGGATGAACTAGTGCCAACAGGCCCCATATACTAGGAGCCCTAAATGGCTACCTCTGGAGAATAAGGGGCTAGCCAGGTTGCATGTTAGATACAGCGCTAAGTTTTAAGATTCATCCGGACTGAGAGGCCTTGTCAGGTTCAAATCTGTTGGCACATTCCTTGATCAGCTGGCTTACAGTTGTCGAACATTTGCTACATTTAAACTTTTAAATGACTTGCCCGATATCTAAAAATATTTTAGAGGAAGCTATGAATGGTTGCTCTTAAAAAATAGGATGAGTTACATCATGTACTTTTTTTGGGGGGGGAGGGAGGGACCTGGTACAAAATAAAATTACCAGTCCAAAAAAAAATAATTACTAGGAATTTCAAGTTGGTGACATTGTACGTTACACCAAATACGGAACCTTTTGAGTGTGAGCCTTGTGCCTCTCCACAGGTCACATGAACAAGAAACAAACCCTTCTGGAAGAGGAGGAACTGGTCCACACAGACATCATTGGAAGCTGAGTGGGAGCTGCTATGTCACCATGGCCTCCTTCACTCTCGTCACCAAGGCCACAGTCAGTCAACATCTGTCACTGTGCTTGCTCTGGTGATTTGGTTTTTGTTGTTGTTGTTTTATTTATTTTTATTATTATTACTTTTTTTAGCAGAGCTCCATTGAGCTCCTCTCCACAACCTTCCCTCCCCTGTAGAAATCAGAGCTGTGCCAGCTAGGTCAGAGGTTAATACAGCCTATTCCAAGGACTGCTCTCTCATCACCCACTGGAACATGAGCCAGGATCTCAGGCTATGTTGCAAATTCCTTATTGCAAGATGGGGCATCTTAGGGTAGACATGGGTTAAACAGGCACCCCAGGTGACCTACGGAGTCCCTCTTCTCCATCTCTCCTCCAGTGGGAATATAAGGAATGATGTAAGATTAGGACCTAGTATAAGCCCTTCTTCACTCTGGAATTCAAAAATCTCTTGTATGAATGCCTGATACAGTCTATTCTAAAATCCCAAAGCAACCAAATGAAAAAAATAAAAAAATAAATAAAAAATGAAAACACCAACAATTGAAAAACCACTCAGAAACAAGCACCAAACCAAATCAAAATTAAACAGAAACATCAAAACTCTGACAAACAGGGATGAGCATTAGGACTCGTTGTGAGATGCTGATATCTGTCAATCTCTTTGACTCTTGCTGACATAATTCAGAGAGTTTTCTCATGTTCTGGGAAATTGGGAGGATAAGCCTAGAGCATCCAGATAGCTGTGCCTGAGTATGCTATAGTCCAAAATGATGTGTTCTTTTGTGTGCTTATTTCTCAAGTTTCATTTATAGAGGCAGAGATTCACCTCGTATCCCTGGCTTGTCTGGAACTTATTATATGGCTATTGATAGAACTCATAAGAACTCAGGCCTTCTAGATAACCAGGTACTGAGCAAACAGGGCTATGAACAGGGCAAGAAACACATCAAGGCCCCTGCCACCTAGGCTTCAAGGCAGCTCGACCAAGCCTTCCTTTCCTATCTAGAGTCTCTGTGACAGCTGTCAGCATGCCTAAATCTTGCTCCCTACCTCTGCCATGTTGCATACAGAAAAATTAACTGTGTTCCAGTGTGTGTGTGTGTGTGTGTGTGTGTGTGTGTGTGTGTGTGTGTGTGTTTTAACTGGATGACCAGACTCAAACTCTTTCTCTGTAACCTCCTTTCTCCTCCCCCTTTCCAAGACCTGACACTAGCCAGCGTTGGCCTTGAACAGCAATGTTCCTGCCTCAGTTACTGGGGCTCCAGGGGTGCATCTCCACATCTGGCCTTTCTCTGTGTTTCTGAGCCTCAGAACTCACTATGAGCTAGGCATTCTCTCCGCCCCTGCTGCGGCTGCTGCTCTGCACTCTGCAGCGGGTTTTCCTACTATGAACACATACAGATGGAAGCCATAGTATTTGCCAACAGTTCCCTCTCCCCTTTGTTTGACCTGATGTGGTTCCTGGCACCAGAGGATAGTTCATTTTCCTGGGCAGCTTCCAGGCCAGGTCTTGTTTCTATACAAACCCTGAGAAGGTTCAATAGTCAGGATTCTGATTGACTCATTCCACCAAATTTCTCCCTCTTGGTCAACAATCTTTATTCCGCTTCTTGCTGCAATTTCCTCTCAGGCTTTTAGCATTAAGAACACACATGGTAAATGCTTGGTAGGTTCTGTATGCCCCAGTAAATAAGAACACAACACGCTAATCCCTTAAGTGAATGATATAATAAAATACACTGCTTTTCAGTGGCTTGAAGTCTTTGTTATTAGTCTTGTACTACTGCTGTGCTGTCATCCAGTCCCCAAAGAACAAAAATCCAAAGTGCTTAAGGAAAGGCATAAACTCCTTAAGATCTCACGATAGTTCAGGAAATGTGAAATGGCTCAACAAAAAAATAAATTTTAGAGTGTTCTTGTTTCTGCAAGTATGTTTAATGTGTTCTGTAGTTATCTATGCAGAACCTATGGCATGCACCTTTATTTACTTGGTGGTTTGGAACATGTGAATGGAGCCTGCAGACCTGTTTCTCCTTCATGTGTCTGTTTCCATTCAGCTGTTCAACTGCAGAGCTCTGTGTCTTGTAGTCACTCAGTGGGCATTAGGGCAGAGGAGCAAATAGAGTGATTGCAACACTTGGGCCACTCAACCCCAAACTCTCTTCCTCTTCTGCTTGTTCTCATGCAACCCTACACACCTGGGTCATTAAGCAAGTTGTGAGAACATTACTTGTAAGAGCCACAAGTAACATTGCTGCTTAAGACTTCTGGTGGTTTTCATATGCAGACTGCAGGCCCCTGGCTTCAAATCTTTGTGCAGAGAGTCACTCTCCCCTAGTGGTCAACCACTGTCCCAGGTTTTCCTCTCAAATCAATTCCCTGCTTCATCCCAAGGTTTTATCGTGGGCTTCTTAAGTATGTCATAATGGCTCATATTGGATTGATATTTATTGCTGTGTATACTTCTAAGGATAGGATTTCATGCAGATTTTAAGGTTTAATTCTCAGAAACTTATGAACTAGATACATCACTACATTCCATTTATTTCCTGACCAATTGTTTTTGTTTTGTTTTACATCTCTGCAGTATGAATGGGTTTTCAGAATCGAGCATGGGGATCATTAAGAAATATATATATCTGAATAGCATCTGTAATAATGGAGAACATGTCTTAGTCAAACCACTGGATTCGACAAGGAAAAATAGTACGAGATGTTAGCCCAAGGTGATGAAGTCGTGACATCAGATTCCACAGTCATGTGATCACTGTCTGTAACATGCTGCAATGATTCTCAATGATTCCGTCTTCCAAAATCTCTTCATATTCAAGTATATTAGCATAAAATGAATGATGATTTTCTTTTTTGACTTGAAAAGCTTATGCATAGTCTTGTAAAGATCTAGAAAGCAGATTTGGGGAAGAACAAACATAGATCATCTTAAATCTCCTGAACTCTCACTAGGTCAAGAGCCTTGCTATGTTTTCTTCCTGCTTTTTGCTCTTATGATGATACAGTACTTAAGCCTCTCAGGTTAAAATATAGTTTCCCTTTCTATACATCACACAGAGAACTTCTTACCTAAGTATCTGAGGACTCACTATATGAGGGCATAGAAAAACACTTTCTTATTGGAGTCTCTTGCACATTCTGATACATCAGTAATGCTGGGAGCACGTGGCAATGGTGTTTCATTTCTTCCTGTTCTATGTGCGCTGCTGACCCCTTCCCAGTTGTGCAGAGAACATGAGGTCAATGCCCATCCAACTTCCTGTGTGTAAGCTGTGATACATTTTAACATTCAGCCTGTTCCAAGTTGTCACACAACACATATGATGGGATTCCAAAAGCGACTAACCTTCATTTTAAGCTACCTGGTTTGTCCCATCAGTAGAATAAAGAGTGTCTCTGACATGGAAGGACCATTGATAACAGACCAGAAATATCATCTGACAAGAACAGCAGAATCCTGGGTGTTTTTTGTGGACATTGTTCAGGTTCAAAGTTTTCCAGCAAAGACCCAGGCTATGTCATATGCTTAAAGTTGAGTCCCCTTTGCACCATAGAGTTCTGGTTACACCTTGGAAGTTGATGCTACTTTCTTAATATTGAGTTACAAAGTGGGGGCACAGAAACCGTAGCAATGGAAGGTCAGGACTTTCAGTGTAAACATTTCTTTGTTTTGGGCTCTTGAGTTTCTCAGTCTGATTTTCCTTTTCCTTCACTGTAAGCATCACAGCAGAGCTCAATCATATAACAAAGAACCAGGGACCGAAGAAAAGCAACTCTTGGAGAGCCCGTGAGAAGGCTGTTCACATTCCTAACAGCTCATCTGCTAATCCCCAGAAAGATATGTGTACATAGTTCACCTTCCCAAAATAGTCACTCTTGATTGTGGCTTTTATTTCCTGGGTACATTCATGTTTACAGTTGTGATTAAAATGTTTTGCAAATTAATCACTTGAAGCTGGGAGCATTTTCTTTCAGAGTCACCAATTGAAAGCTTTCAGTAGCATCTTGCAGTTTCAACTGAAAAAAAATTCTAGAGCTCTCTAGCCATAACTTAACTTTCTCTAGGTCAAACAGTAACACTCCATTGTCTGCTTCATTCTTATCAATACTTACAGAAGTGTATGCATGACATTCTCCTCTGAGGTACCCTAGGTGAGATGAAGCCTCTGCTTTTCCAGAGGCTATTGAGGGAGAGTGAGGCTATAGTCAGAGTCAAGGGGAAGGGTGAACAAAGCTGGTCCCCTATTCAGTGTTTGAGGACAAGCACTGAGAGGGTAACAAAGAGTTGTAGGACTAACACTAAAGATGCCACATTTTAGAAACTTTGGTGTAGACCATGGCACGATTCCTTTTGTTTCTGCATGAAACCTTGAACACCTGCCATTTGAGTAATAGACATTGCTTTCCTGTTAAAGATGCTGCTATGCATCTTTAAAGCACAGCCTTTGTACACAAAACATTTGTATTCCAAAGAATAGGAGTCCCTTTCACCATCACTACAACCCAAAGCCTCCTGATGAGGGCCACAGGGCGGGCATGCAGCATTCGAAGGAAGAAAATGAAAATGGGTTAGATTTCAAGGAGATGCTTGACTGGGAATGTGGATTAAGAATTTGCACTTAGAAAAATAGGTGAAAGAAAGATGCTGAGAGAGGTCTCAAAGGAGGAAATATCAGAGAGAATCTGGGAAACTTGGGAGATTCGGGGTTGATTGCAGAACCATCTGGGATATCTCCTAATGAGGAAACCAGACCAATTTTCTACTTAACAGTTCAATTATACCACACCCATCATCTACCCCAGAATCCCTCTGCATTGACTGTGGAGTAAGACATGGTACTTCTATGAATACATCCCATAGGACCAAAGAGAAAAACAAACCAAGCCAATTCTTTTTTGTCACGTTTGTAAGTTTAAATAGGATTTTAGGCATGGTTATTGTTTTATTTCTTCTCTTAAGTTATAGCTGCTTTCTAAGACGGTAGACTCTGGCTGACGGGAGTACAATATCTTAAACATGTAATGTTAGCTTTCTCCTATCAAGGTTCATCAACAACCTAATTTTTTTTCTGTTTTAAAAATGCCCCTTTAAGTTCCTGGCTTGCTTAGTAACACCTTTGCCACGTTTCACTGCAGCGCAATTGCCTTCTCTTCGGTCCTCAGTGATGCTTTTCTCACAGGATCAGGTGCTCACAACTGTTTTGTCTGCACCCAGAGAGTCAGCAATTAGCCACGGACCCTCAAGGGTACTGTCTGAGTCTGCCCAGGAGGCCTCTTGTTTACATACAACACTTGCTTTTCTAAAAAAAAAAATTCTCCTGGTGAGGATTTTATATTGTTGTTGTAATTTTTAATGCTTGCCTGAAAAAAATAGTACGGATGACATATGATATTATAAAATTTGCACGCTTTATCGAGTTTGTTTAGACACCTCAATCACTGAGAGTAAAGTTTTGCTTTTTATCACAGGGGAGGAAAAGTTTTCATTTTTCTCTACTTAGAAGTTGACCGATATCTGCCTCCTATGTACACATGGGAGTCTTTGGGACCAGGTTCTCTCAAGGAGAGCTACAACCTCCTAAGCTTCTATCCTTTCTTAGCAGAAGAACAGAAGAAAAGAGCATATTCTAGAGAAGTTGCAAGATGAGGGGAAGTGAGGTTGAGTTTCTGGGGCTTGGATTTGTGGAAAGGTTGGCACAATGATCTCTGGATCTGTAGGGCCCTGCCTCAGTGGATGGAGCTGATCCTGGATCAAAACCATCTGAAAAACATGCTAAGCACATATGAACATGTGATCCCCCCCCCCAAGCACCACACTATCAAAACCATATAGCATTCACCTTATATTCAGTGAAAGTTTAAAGTCTAGGCAGCGTGTGTGTGTGTGTTCAATGTAAACACTACACCACATCCTTTCATATAAGGGACTTCTTCTAGCCCTTCCATTTCATCTAAGGGACTTCTTCTAGCCTCATGTTTTGTTATCTACCAAAGCTCTGGGAGCTTGTTCTCCAAGTCGCAGGTGGATGGAGCCGCCTATGGAAGATAATGTCTAGTTGGCAAGGTTAGTTATGCTGATTTATCTCATGCTGGCTCCAGCTTGACTCAGGTCTAGGAGTGATTAACCTGCTTTCCCTCAATGAGGAAGGAAGGAAATCTTTGCATATTTCTGCCCTGTTTTTAGGAAAAACAGGGAGAGAGTGGGAAGCATTTTCTTCTTCATCTTCTATTTCTAACTTTTCTTCAACAAAATGACCCTTCTCTTAAGGGACACATTTATTTGGGGGGAGGGGTAGAATATTGTTTTTATTATGATGATTTCCATTTTCTTTTCTTTAAATAAAAAATTTTGTTTTTTTTCTCTAATTCTGAGGATTCATGTGTCTCCATGTGTTATGTGTAAATGTGTGTAGCATCCACAGAAGCCAGAAGAAGACATTGGATTTCCTGGAGTTACAGGTGCATGCTGGGAACTCCGCTCAGGACCCCTGTAAGAGCACAAGAGGTCCTACCTGCTGAGCCTTCTATCCAGCTCTCCACATTTTTCCATCCTCTTAAGCTGATTTTTAAAAATTTTCTCTTAACCATGGATGCATGATAAATACTAAATAATTGTTGGTATGATATAGAGTAGGAATTTTCAAGTTCCCTCTTCCTGCTGGAAACTGAAATGTTTCCAGAGAGACAGACTTCTGGTTCATTGTGTTCTGTTGCGTTTGTCCTCTTGTTTGGAATCAAGATCTCACTATGTAACTCAGAATGACCCCAATTTTCTGATCCTTCTCTTTCAGCCTCTGAAATTCAGGGATTACATGAGTATGTCACCATACCTGGCTCAAACATCATGGCTTGTATATATATATATATATATATATATATATATATATATATATATATATATATATATTACTACTGTTTTTCACTTCTGTGGTCTGGTCTTGTGTAACTAAAAAATCAGCTTTTTATTGTAGAGGCACAAAGAATAGATCATCTGCAGAAACATCAATTTGCAACACCGGAACTCTTTGAAGGACCAGAGATGTTGTGTTTTACTTTAAGAAAGGGGGAAACATTAAACCCTTCTATGTAAAGAATCATTCAAACAGTTTGAAGCAGTTGGTATGTATATGGTCATATGATCTGTACAGACAGGGTACAGATGGTAAGGCCTCTGCCCTCAGGAAGTCTATCACAGAGTATGCAGAAAAGCTGGAACAAATATCTTGAACAAATTCAAGGTAGTATACATTTACTTAGCTCTTAATGTGTGCTCATTGAATATATTAAGTCAAATTATTCTTCAAAGTGAATACATTAAAGAATCCCAACAAGATAATATTTATTTCACTGCAATAATTTAAACAACAGTAGAAGTATGGGTTGCTTACTAGGGCAGAATTAATCAGCTGAACAGAGGTAAGGGAAAGAACAAAATAATCCCTGAAAGGGCCAAGCATTCTTAAACACTTGCAATCAGTATTTTCTGGCAGAAATTGCATCAGCCTGCAAAATAACTCTTTTTTTCCCCAAGGTTTATTAGATATTTTCATTTACATTTCAAATGTTATCCTGAAAGTCCCCTAAGCCCTCCCTCATCCCCCACCCTGCTCCCCTACCCACCCATTCCCACATCTTGGCCCTGTACTGGGGCATATAAAGTTTGCATGACCAAGGGGCCTCTCTTCCCAATGATGGTCAATTCAGCCATCTTCTGCTACATATGTAGCTAGAGACATGAGCTCTGGGGGTACTAGTTAGTTCATATTGTTCTTCAACCTATAGGGGTGGAGACCCCTTCAGCTCCTTGGGTACTTTCTCTAGCTCTTCCCTTGGGAACCCTGTGTTCCATCTAATAGCTGACTGTGAACATCTACTTCTGTGTTTGCTAGGAACTGGTATAGCCTCACACAAGACAGCTATATCAGGGCCCTTTCAGCAATATCTTGCTGGCGTATGCAATAGTGTCTGTGTTTGGTGGCTGATTATGGGATGGATCCCCTGCTGCAGCAGTCAACGGTTGGTCCATCCTTTTGTTTCAGCTCCACACTTGATCTCTGAAACTCCTTCAATGTGGGCTTTGTTCTTAATTCTAGGAAGGGACGAAGTGTCCACCCTTTGATCTTCATTCTTCTTGAGTTTCATGTGTTCAGCAAATTGTATCTTGGGTTATCTATGTTTCTGGGCTAATATCCACTTATCAGTGAGTACATGTTATGTGAGTTCTA
>LR750074.1:823986-841510 GCA_902729485.2 Mus minutoides
CATTCCTCTGTTGAGGGACACCTGGGTTCTTTCCAGCTTCTGGCTATTATAAATAAGGCTGCTATGAACATAGTGGAGCATGTGTCCTTATTACCAGTTGGAACATCTTCTGGATATATGCCCAGGAGAGGTATTGCAGGATCCTCTGGAAGTACTATGTCCAATTTTCTGAGGAACCGCCATACTGATTTCCAGAGTGGTTGAACAAGCTTGCAATCCCACCAACAATGGAGTAGTGTTCCTCTCTCTCCATATCCATACCAGCATCTGCAGTCACCTGAATTTTTTATCTTAGCCATTCTGACTGGTGTGAGGTGGAATCTCAGGGTTGTTTTGATTTGCATTTCCCTGATGATTAAGGATGTTGAACATTTTTTCAGGTGCTTCTTAGCCCTTCAGTATTCCTCCATTGAGAATTCTTTGTTTAGCTCTGAGCCCCATTTTTTAATGGGGTTATTTGATTTTGTAGTGTCTACCTTCTTGAGTTCTTTATATATATTGGATATTAGTCTCCTATCTGATTTAGGATTGGTAAAGATCCTTTCCCAATCTGTTGGTGGCCTTTTTGTCTTATTGACAGTGTCTTTTGCTTTACAGAAGCTTTGCAACTTTATGAGGTCCCATTTGTCAATTCTTGATCTTAGAGCACAAGCCATTGCTGTTCTATTCAGGAATTTTTCCCCAGTGCCCATATCTTGGAGGCTTTTCCCCACTTTCTCCTCTATAAGATTCAGTGTCTCTGGTTTTATGTGGAGTTCCTTAAACCACTTAGACTTGACCTTAGTACAAGGAGATAAGAATGGATCACTTCCCATTCTTCTACATGATAACCGCCAGTTGTGCCAGCACCATTTGTTGAAAATGCTATCTTTTTTCCACTGGATGGTTTTAGCTCCCTTGTCAAAGATCAGGTGACCATAGGTGTGTGGATTCATTTCTGGGTCTTCAATTCTATTCCATTCGTCTACCTGTCTGTTGTTATACCAGTACCATGCAGTTTTTATCACAATTGCTCTGTAGTACAGTTTGAGGTCAGGCATGGTGATTCCACCAGAGGTTCTTTTATTGTTGAGAAGAGATTTTGCTATCCTAGGTTTTTTGTTATTTCAGATGAACTTGCAAATAACCCTTTCTAACTCTGTGAAGAATTGAGTTGGAATTTTGATGGGGATTGCATTGAATTTGTAGATTGCTTTAGGCAATATAGCCATTTTTACTATATTGATCCTGCCAATCCAAGAGCATGGGATATGTTTCCATCTTCTGAGATCTTCTTCAATTTCTTTCTTCAGAGATTTGAAGTTCTTATCATACAGATCTTTCACTTCCTTAGTTAGAGTCACACCAAGATATTTTATATTGTTTGTGACTATTGTGAAGCGTGTTGTTTCCCAAATTTCTTTCTCAGACAATTTATCCTTTGTATAGAGAAAGGCCATTGATTTGTTAGATTTAATTTTATATCCAGCTACTTCACTGAAGCTGTTTATCAGGTTTAGGAGTTCTCTGGTAGAGTTTTTGGGGTCACTTATATATACTATCATATCATCTTCAAATAGCGATATTTTGACTTCTTCCTTTCCAATTTGTATCCCCTTGACCTCCTTTTGTTGTCGAATTGCTCTGGCTAGGACTTCAAGTACTATATTGAATAGGTAGGGAGAAATTGGGCAGCCTTGTCTAGTCCCTGATTTTAGTGAGTTTGCTTCCAGCTTCTCTCCATTCATTTTGATGTTGGCTACTGATTTGCTGTAGATTGCTTTTATTATGTTTAGGTATGGGCCTTGGATTCCTGATCTTTCCAAATAACTCTTTTCATGGGCTTGAGAATAGATGACAAGCTCAGTCTTCTGTAGAGTTTCGACAGTTACGAGATTTGAACAGTTCACAGAATTCATCTACTGCCTGATGAAAACCTAGACAATTCAAAGATGTCCAGGCATCAGTCAGTTTTATTTTGTTTTAGTTGAGTTTTGCCAAGTAAGAACAGGATATGACCATATAATTTGGGGTTTGGTGGTTTGATTCAAAGGCCATATAGATTATCATCCTTTACATTATAGGGTGTGCATTCTCACACATGTGTATCATACATATGCATGCATGTGTATCATATCCATGTAGTAATACATTTGAAATCTACTTTGTTTCAGTCTTAGCATCCAGTGTTCCCTGCACAAAGTGACAGTTTTCACTGTGGCATATTCACACACACATATAATCCATTTTGTATTTACTTGTCTATAATATTCTTCAAATTTCCCTCTTCCTCAGAGGCAACTGCCATTTTGAATTCTTTTGCAATCTTTTCAGTTTTCTTTTTCTGAAGCGATTCTGCCACCATACAGTTTCCCATTGGTTCCTCTCATCCCTTTGCTATAGCACATTCTATGACTTTCTTTCTTCGAGTGCTTTTATGAAGGTTCACATCAGTACCGGGGGTACTGACTCCATCTTCAGCCACAGTTCTGGTAAAGAAGTTTCCACAGCTGCCCCCCCTCTTACCTGCAGCTGCATTTTGCTCTGTTTCAGTCACCCACAGTGATCAAAGCTCACCTGCTGTCCAAAAGCATGAAGTGAAAGATCCCAGAAGTAAAGGTTCTTGGGTTTCAAGCTGCAAAGCATTGTGAGTAGCAGGATTGAAACCGCACACCATCCTGTTTCATCCTGTTCCATCCTGTGCGGTGGTGAACCATCCATCCATCTAATGTGTCTGTTCAACACAACCACAACCACTTAGCAGCTGTCACAGTGGTCAGAGTTGCTGTCACCGTGCCAGACATGCTCAAGTATTTGTTGTTTTACTGAGAAAGGGCTCCAAACCTAAGCGTGGTGCTGTTGGCATGTCACCTTATTTGTCTATCTCATTATTAGTTATCAATACAAAGCCTCAGTCTGCCAACTGTATTTCTCCTTTTTAGCATTGCTTGGCCCCATGAATTTCCATGTGAGTTTTAGGATAAGCATATCAATCTCTTCTAAGAAGCCAGCTGTCACTTTGCTAGCCATTGCATTGAATAATTTGTTAAATTTGGATTTAATTGGCATCTTAACAACATCAACATGTCTGATGCATAAAGATAGGATAACTTTTGATTTGTTTAGGTCCTGGGCCCTTTACCATATAGATTTTGAGTTAGGCTGGGGCTGATATTCTTAATTTGTCTTAGATATTCCAAACCACACTCTGAGTAATAATATTCTGAAAGTTAGGGGCTGTCTGTCATTCCTGTCTGGGAAGACCATGAGGTCAGGCCAGTCTGGGCCGCATAGGAAGAGCTTTCTTCAAAACAGTTACAGCTTTTTCAAAGGAGAATTAAAAAAGCTATACATATAGAGACAATAAGGAGAGCTGAATAGAATGTTTAAATGAACTAAGAACTAATTGCACTCCACCAGACAGCTCGTTTACATTTCTGTGGACTGCTATTTACATCACTATTCATTTTCTACAATGTATAGTTATAAAGCGGCTCAAAGTCAATGAGATATCCCACAAGGCTGCACTCAAAAGGACAGGCAGTAAACATTCTTTTTTTTTTTTTTTTTGTAAATCTTTCACAAGTTTTTGTAAAACATAAAAGGCTTCTTTTCATTTCCCGTGGGAAACTAAACCACCATAATTAGCACAAACATGGCATGTGGTTGAAGTGGGCATTTCTACTTGTGAAGATCTCTCTCTCTCTCTCTCTCTCTCTCTCTCTCTCTCTCTCTCTCTGATTTCCATAGCCTCTCATGTTTAGAGTATCTAAAAGGCTAAATTAATTTGGGTTTAATCTGTAACCAACTTTTTAGCTCAATAAACTCTAAACCTACAGAGAAGCTGAAGGGATGTCTGATGAACACCCTTGGACCCTTCATTTCCAACCCCCACTCCTACCCCCACCACCATGATGACTGCCATCTTGTCACTAATGTGTTCCTTCTTTCAAGTATACACCAGATCGAATGACACAGGAGTCTCAAACATGTTGGCATGCATCTTCAAGAATGTACAATGATGGATTGGCAGGATTAATATTGTCAAAATGGCTATCCTGCCGAAAGCAATCTACAGATTCAATGCAATCCCCATCAAAATTCCAATTCAATTCTTCACTGAGATAGAAAGGTCAATTTGCAAATTCATCTGGAATAATAAAAAACCTAGGATAGCAAAAACTATCCTCAACAATAAAAGAACCTCTGGTGGAATCACCATGCCTGACCTCAAGTTGTACTACAGAGGAATTGTGATAAAAACTGCATGGTACTGGTATAACAACAGACAGGTAGACGAATGGAATAGAATTGAAGACCCAGAAATGAACCCACACACCTTTGGTCACCTTATCTTCTACAAGGGAGCTAAAACTATCCAGTGGAAAAAAGACAGCATTTTCAACAAATGGTGCTGGCACAACTGGCGGTCAACATGTAGAAAAATGTGAATTGATCCATTCCTATCTCCTTGTACAAAGCTCAAGTCTAAGTGGATCAAAGACCTCCACATTAAACCAGAGACACTGAAATTCATAGGGGAGAAAGTGGGGAAAACCCTTGAAGATATGGGCAGAGGGGTAAAACTCCTAAACAGAACACCAATGGCCTGTGCTGTAAGATCACAAATGGACAAATGGGACCTTATAAAATTACAAAGCTTCTGTAAAGCAAAAGATACTGTCAATAAGACAAAAAGGACACCAACGGATTGGGAAAGAATTTTTACCAATCCTAAATCTGATAGGAGGCTAATATCCAATATTTACAAAGAGCTCAAGAAGCTGAACGCCAGAAATTCAAATAACCCCATTAAAAATGGGGTATAGAACTAAACAAATAATTCTCAACAGAAGAATGCCAAAGGGCTGAGAAGTGCCTTAAAAATGTTTGAAATCCCTAATCATCAGAGAAATGCAAATCATAACAACCCTGAGATTCCACCTCACACCAGTCAGAATGGCTAAGATCAAAAATTCAGGTGACTGCAGATGCTGGGGAGGATGTGGAGAAAGAGAAATACTCCTCCATTGCTAGTGGGATTGCAAGTTGGTACAATCACTCTGGAAATCAGTCTGGTGGTTCCTCAGAAAACTGGACATAGTACTACCTGAGGATCCAGCAATACCTCTCCTGAGCATATACCCAGAAGATATTCCAACTGGTAACAAGGACACATGCTCCACTATGTTCATAGCAGCCTTATTTATAATAGCCAGAAGCTGGAAAGAACACAGATGTCCCTCAACAAAGGAATGGATACAGAAAATGTGGTACATTTACACAATGGAGTACTACTCAGCTATTAAAAACAATGAATTTATGAAATTCTTGAGCAAATGGATGTATCTGGAGGATATCATCCTGAGTGAGGTAACCCAATCACAAAATAAGTCACTTAATATGCACTTACTGATAAGCAGATATTAGCCCAGAAACCTAGAATACCCAAGATACAATTTCCAAAACACAAGAAAATCAAGAAAGACCAACGCGTGGATACTTCATTCCTCCCTAGAATAGGGATTAAAATATACATGGAAGGAGGTGCGGAGACAAAGTTTGGAACTAAAATGAAAGGATGGATCATCCAGAGATTGCCCCACCTGGGTGGTCCATCACATAATCAGCCACCAAATGCAGACACTACTGCATACACTAGCAGGATATTGCTGAAAGGACCCTGATATAGCTGTCTCCTGTGAGGTTTGACAGTCCCTGACAAATACAGAAGTGGATGCTCACAATCATCTATAGGGCAGAACACAGGGTCCCCAATGTAGGAGCTAGAGAGAGTACCCAAGAGCTGTAGGGGTCTGCAACCCTATAGATGGAAAAACAATATGAACTAATCAGAACCCCCAGAGCTCATGTCTCTAGCTGCATATGTATTAGAAGATGGCCTAGTTGGCCATTATTGGGAAAGAAAGGCCCTTGGTCTAGCAATGTTTATATGCCCCAGTACAGGGGAATGCCAGGGCCAAGTAGTGGGAGTGGGTGGGTAGGGGAGCAGGGCGGGGGGGGTATAGGGAACTTATGGGATAACACTTGAAATGTAAATGAGGAATTCTCTAATAATAAATAAATAATTAAGAAAAAAAAAGAATGTACAATGTCATCATCGTCTCCAAGAAACTCCAAGAATGTTGTTCACTCTCTACTCCCTTGCCTAAGATATTCAGTGGCTCTTCTCCATTAGGCTTCCAAGGACTATGCTGGATTTTAACCTCGCATTTATTCAGTTTTCCTTTTGGTGTGTATGTGCTTCCATATGCACTCTCATGTGTATGACATGCATGTGGAAGCTATTGAACAATCTGAGATAGTGTTCACAACCACTTGTTTTTCAGACAAAGTCTCTCACTGGCCTAGAACTCACCACTAGCCAAATAGGCTAAGCTAGCTGACTAGCCCTAGGGATTTACCCATCTGTACCTTCCCCGCACAGAGATTATAGTATCCTCAGTTCTGGAACTCAAACCCAGGTCCTTTGGTTTGCAAGGCAAGTGCTTTACCCAAAGCGCCATTCCCAGTTTTAGCCTTTTCCACCTGGATCCAGTCTCTAATTTTCTTTTATAGTCCTTATCCTTCTTTCCTGTGGTCCATTGTGATAGGCATGGACTTGGTGAAGCTTGTTAATTTCTTAGTTTGGGTATAGAATACATTATATATCACATAAATTCAGACTTTGCACCCCTAAGGAGAGTATGCCTAGGAGTTTAAGTTCTTGCAGTTAATTTCCACTGAAAATACCAGTCTGGCTTGATAAATGTGTCCTTCCAGTCATCCCAGGCACTTCTACTTTTGTTTTCCATTGTGCAGCAATCTATCTGTTGCTCCAGCCCTCACATGGAACCCCACACCAGCAACTGATCAATAATGGGGTCTTGATTTCCCATGAGCCTCTTGTCATCAACTCTAGATTAGCATTCTCCTCTTGATTTATCATCTTGACTGTAGTAGAATTCCTTTTTCCTAGCTTTAATCTGTATTTTATATTTCAGGTTTTGTTTTGTTCCCAGGGCAAGGGAATCACGTGTCACCTAATTTCACAACACGTATGCTCCTGTGCACTAGGTATCTCCCAAAGCTTCTGGAAGTTCTGAGATGATGTTGCTGCATGCTACCACTTTTCTTTGAAGTAGACTGAGAGAGACAGAAACCAAAGTCTATATAATCAGCAGTGACCATGTTGACTAGTTTTATATCTCTTAGAGTAAGGATAAATCTCTAGGAAAGCAGGAAGCTTGCAATATGACGGCACTATCACTGAGGAAGAATGCAAAGAGAGTTTCTATCAGTATCCTGTGATCCTGAAATTTTACCGTTAGTAAAATTTTACCTTTAGACTTTTATCTGTTTGTATCTCATATGTTTTAAGACTTTTAAAGAGAAGTATATCATAATCCATAGCTAGTACTTTAGTACTTTCTTTTCTTACTGGCATGATCAAATTTCTAATAAGTAGTTGCTCAAAAAATTACAATGCGAATGTTAAAATTTTAGAAGAAAGTTGTAAGAGAAGGCCCAGAATATAAAAATGTCTAATATGCAGCACAACTTAGTAATCAATGTCTTCAGAAACACACACATGCGCGCGCGCGCGCGCGCACACACACACACACACACACACACACACACACACACTATTTTGAATATTCTAAAGCATGATTTGTACTCACAGCAATTATAATTTGAGTTCGAGATTTATTTACTATTACATTGTTTATGATGCTGGAAGATACTCTGCATGCTACCAGAGGAGGAAAGTAATCATCATTATCTGCCAGCTACAGTAGTGGCACAAATGTTATGGAAGTAACTAATCATTACTTCTTTCTTTCTTTCTTTCTTTCTTTCTTTCTTTCTTTCTTTCTTTCTTTCTTTCTCTTCTTCTTCCTTCTTCTTCCTCCTTTCTTCTTCTTTCCCTCCCCCTCCTCCTTTTCTCCTTCTCTTCTTCTCCTTCTCCTCTTCTTCTTTTCTCCTTCCCCTCTTCCTTTTCCCTCCTCCCCCTCCCCTTTTCTTTCCCCTCCTATTCCCCCTTCCTCCCCCCCTCCACTTCTCCTTCTCCTCCTTCTTTTTAAATTTAAGGTTCACTCTGTGAGTTGGAATCTGTACTTGACAGTGCTAAAGTGGCCAAGAACCTGAGACTAAATAGATCATGAGCCTAGAAAGAAACCTACTGCTAAAGGAGCATAGTAATAAAACAATGACTCACAATGACATATTGCTGTACCAATAGAGCAGAAAATTACTTAACACTCATCAAAGAAGTTTCTTCTTGCAATAGATGTGAATTATCATAGACACTGACAACTGTTCAGAGAATGAGAGACTTTGAGCACTCAGTCGGAAACAGGATATCTTCATAAAATCTCCTCCATCAAGGCTCATGACTCTACGGCAAAGAGGTATGGGATAGAAAGAGTGCAAAAGCCAGAGGTGGTGGATAACTCTAAGAAGAGCATCTTCAAGACACAACAGAACTGATGCACATATGAACTCACAGACACTGTGACAGCAGCACAAGACCAGACAAAAGTCCCTTCACGGGCTGGTGAGATGGCTCAGCGGGTAAGAGCACCCGACTGCTCTTCCGAAGGTGATAAGTTCAAATCCCAGCATCCACATGGTGGCTCACAACCATCCGTTACGAGATCTGGCGCCCTCTTCTGGAATGCCTGAAGACAGCTACAGTGTACTTACATATAATAAATTAAATCCAAAAAAAAAAAAAAGTCCCTTCACTGAGAAGAAAAAAGTAGACAAAATTCCACTTCTAACCAAAAAGCAATTGACAATTGCTATCTTCTGGGGAAAGGAAACTTTTTCTTCAATGGAGTATCACTGGTATCTTAACCACATTCCTAGGCAGGCCCCACACCCAGCAGCAGTTGGTTAACACAAAATGGACTCTGTTTGTTTTTTGTTGTTGTTGTTGTTGTTGTTGTTGTTTTTGAGAGAGAGAGAGATGGGAAAGAGAGGGGAGGGCATGAAGCTGGGTGGGTAAAGAAGTGGAGAGGAGAGAATCTGGGAAATGTTAGAGAAGAGGGGAACATGGTCAAAATAGAGTGTATGAAAAACGGTCTTATACTTTAAAAGAAGGTATTTGCATTCTTGATTTTTCTCTATAACACAAGATGCATCTGCGTACCCTTTGAATGTGAGGCCTACTTTGGTTCCCGAGTGCCCTGCCCATACAGTAGGTATTATTTCCAGGAAACAGAGACTGTTTTAAATCCAATAAATAGACTTAGATTGAAGAGAAGATAAGAAATATGGGTTCATATTTTATTTTTCACCGCATTTCATGGTAGAGAGTTTTTAGAGAATAAATGTTGCCAAAGAATTACTTTAATTTTCATCATGCACATAGTTAAGCCACTGGCATGTTAATCTCCCTCGACTACTCTCTCATGTCTCTGTCTTCACTACTGTAGAGGTAGGTACAGGGCTACAGTTGGAGGAAGGAAATTGCCCTTACCATTAACCCCACAAAAATCAAGCAAGAAACAATAGCACCAATTCTGGAAATTCATAAGCTAAAAAGAAAAATAATCTTTGAAACCTTAAAAAACAAAACAAAACAAAACAAAATACCAAAAACAAACAAACAAACAAACAAACCCAGATCCTACTATAAGATAGAAAATATTACAGCAAATAGTATGTGAGAAGAGACATATCTGACAGTTCATGTACAAAATTATTTCTGGTGTGGCTGATCTTCACCATGCTCCTCCTGTGGCAAGTTCTTCAGTTCTCTGCTATGCTTTCTCTTTGTTACCAGCAATGGTAGTAAAAATAGATGAATACACTCATTGGAAATTACAGTGCTGTCAAATATTAAAATGACAAAGGTAGCAGAACCTTGCTTTCTGTTTTCTAGTTCCTGAGAGATGTTTATAACGTTAACTGCCAGAATTTAATGCTGGAAAAAAAACCTGTCAAATAGTTCCCTTTGAACACATTTCAGTGTCTTACTCTTCAGCTTCAAATCTATATGCCCAGCTTATTCCCAAGCTCAGTCATTTTAAATGCCCAACAGTCAAATCAAGGCTATGTGCTTGGAATCATGTTTATCTTGCTCCAGACCACCGCCGACTCTGAACCACACCACTTCCATTCCTGACCCAAGATCTTAGCATCCTACCCTCTCCCACCTCCCCTCCCTCAACATCCTTCCTACCTCCCAGCTCACAGCCACTCTTGGGAAAGCCACTCTTGCCTCCCACCGGGTAGCTCTAGTGGGTGTCCTTGGTTCATCATCCCTAGGTCACTCTCCATGGTTCCCAGCCCCAAATACAATCTAAAATACAAATCTTTTCATATCTACAATAATTTGCAATATCTGATGTTACTGGTGCTGCTTCCCATCTAGATTTCTTTGTGGAGCTTCTCTGTCTTTCTGGGAAGCCAAATCGGGTGTCTTCCTGCTTGGTGTTCCCTCCTAAGCACTCTTACTGTTTTAACTTATTGTTATTTCTCCTTAGCTCCTTACCTCCTCTTTTTCTCAGTTAGGAGATAGTGTCAGGTCTTATCCCTAAAATGTGAATTTACACTGTGCTAGTCCCTTGCAGATTGCACTGTAAGTGAATGCTCATTTGACTGGACTCTCTCTACTGGCCTGAGTTTGCAAAGTAGAGATAATATTTACACTATTTCCACTGTTAAGTTTAAAGAGCCCAGGGCGTAATAGATGACTCTAGGTATTAGCAAATAAACGAGGAAAACCAAAAGAAGAAAAAGATTATACTGTTTCTGATGGATTTCTTTTGTCTTTTTATTTGAACGCTTTGTCTGCATTACAGATGTATTAAGTAAGATTGAATAATATAGAAGTTCTCTTAGGTGAACATCCTTATTTTTCATACTGTCAGGGAAGGAATGTGGTGCAGCTCCCAAGTGGAGTACAATATTGACTCATTCCTCCATTTCTGTCATTTACTAAAAGATTTGGTTAGTGATGTGGTTCAACATCCTTCTTGAATGTAAAACATCCTTTCCCAATGAGAAGTAAAGCTTTTTCCCAGATTCCAGATTTCATATATTATATATTATTATGTACTACATATGTTTAGATAGATAGATAGATAGATAGATAGATAGATAGATAGAGGGAGGGAGGGAGGGAGGGAGAATGATTCTTTAAGGTGTTTTGAAAAGAAATGTAGATATCAAATCAGTGAGCCAAGGCTGAACATTCTCAGCGAATAAATAGAGGAGAAATTACCATCTTGAGTCAAGGACTTTTCACGGGAGACATCCCTTTTTGGATCAAGAACTGCTGGGACTGCTCCAAGGAGTGAGGACAGACCGTCGGACAGAAAGGTCACACTGTAGACAAATGTTCCTTTATTGTTTTGACATCCACATGTTGGTTTGTTGTTTCAGGACGACCATTGCACAGCTGTGTCCAGCAAGGCAGTTAATGACAGGCCACAGCACACACAGTTCTTCTGCAGACCACACCTAGTTTTTTTTTTATACTGATTAAATATTTAAGAACACCAAGGATCCGTATTTAGAGACACTGCACACCTAGAGCTATGCCAATCTAAACCAAAAGGTCTTTAAAATGTCAGGCATCTCTAAGGATTTAGGCAGATCATTCACCTCTAAGATGACACACTATGCTAACTTCCAAATGGATTCAGCTGGTTCTCTTTTAAAGCTTTAGTTCTAAAGAGCACAGTGGATGGTCCCGTAGTGTCTGAGAACTGCAGATAGTGAAAGCAAACCCTGGAAGCTACCCTTCAAAGTTTCTCAAAACAAATATGTATTTGGTGCTGGCAGAGAAACATTTTTTTTTCTCTCTTCCTGACACACTACAGCTCAGTCTGACCTTGGTCAGCCCCTGTCTGAGAATACTGAATGTTTAGATGATGGAGATACCAACACACCCTTGCTGGCAAAATGATGTTTAACAGCTCTCAATAAAGAACCAAATAATAATCACTAGATAAAAGTAAAAATTATAACATTAACCCAGCATTTACTAGTGATCATAACTTTTATTTAGAAAAATCACTGGCAACATTTATAGTCTGTAATCAATTCCTGAGGCCAACAAAGCTCTGAGAAAAAAAGTAACTGGTGGTTCTCCTCATAGGAGAGCTCAGTGCTTACAAGCCTGCATACCCTGGTCCCATGCAGAACATTGCCTGCCTTAAATTCTAGCAAGGTGCTGAGGAATTTGAGAACTTTCCAGTCAAGCATTCATAGTATCCCATTTTCAACTTAACTAGTAAGACATCTCTAGCCCTCCTGAAAAAATGAATGCATATGAAAATATCCATCACTGGTTAGAAGTAGAAGCTCTACTGTGTGTTGTTGAATCATCCAGAGGTCCATCAGACAGCTCTTATAGAATGCTGGGTTTTTGAAATGCTCCTCAGGAAAGCCAAGTGTCACAGTTGGAGGATAGCTGCAGCCTTCGGAGACAACAGACATTGCTGATGGAGTGGAACTGGTTATTATTCAAGTACTAAGATGCTGATATGTTTCTCATCTTCAATAAAGAAGCTCTCTAAGGCTCCTGAAGACCCTGATAGCCACCATGTACAACAGAAAGGAGATTACAGTAGATGTTTCTGACCAGAGTTTCAGCTATGTATTTGATTTCAGTACTCTTTTGAACTTGATTTTGAACTCTTTTGTATTTGATTTTTGTACTCTGGATTTTCTGGAGGAAAGTGTAAGCAGTGTGAATTATTAGCTTCTAGACTGCGTCACTGAACTCTCATGCTGTTCTGAGTGACTTGTTTTTGTAGGCACTATAAATTAGGAATGGGTTTTAATAGATGCTAATATAAGTAACTTACTATCAATGCCTTTCCAGGTTACTGTTCTCCATCAGTCTTCCACAAGTTTCCTAAAACTCTTGGTTAGGGTACCTTGTATTTTAGTGCTCCGAGGATATCAGAAACTGGCCAAAAAGCTTCATGACCCTGTTGTGATATTTCCATCAGGGTTTCCAGATGATCTTAAGGATCAGGTCATGAGTTTGAACAACTCCTGGGCTTGTCCTCTGTTATATTAAAAACTTTTAATAAAAACTGTCATTGTTTCTCTGGAAACAAAGATCTGACAGCACTGCCACCTCATTAATCTAACACAGGTGGTGAAAACAGGTTACTCTAAGGAGCCCCGTGACTTCCTCCTGAATATTCCCTTTCCCCAGCTGTTGACCCTTCTATAAGGACAGCAGTGCTCTCACGTGGGTCAGGAGAGTGAGTAGAGTATAAAGTGGAGCCCTTGTGTTCTAGAGAAGCCACAGGGCTCCCATCTGCCACAATGGCTATGGAATGTTAACCCAGACTGGTATCATCTCAAGGCAATGTTTACATTGAATGATACATTCAGAATCTGCAAAGCTCTTTTTTGGTAGTTGGGCCTGTGAAATCCCATGGAGGTTGGGGGTGGAGAAAGGTGCTCAGAAATAGCTCCATTCAGTAAAAGAATCGGGGCATTTTGGAAACAGTCAAAACCTGTTTAAATTATACAAAGCCCTAGCAGGGGAGAGTTTTAAGAATGGGAGTTTGAAATCAAAATTTTCCACATTATTTCAGAGTTTCTGCTTCCTTGCTGAAGGTTGCTTGTTGCTTTTATAAATAATATCTCCTCCAGCTGGCGCACTTCAACAGGATCCATTCAAACAGATTACATGGAACGTTAGGCAATTCCGGTACCTTTCTCAATCACAACCAAAGGTCATGTTATTCCCTCTATCATTTCCCCTGGGTTTCTATTGGTCAGGGACAAAGTTGGTGGTGCTATGGAGAATATTCAAGGAAAAGGCACAAATGCTAGCCTTTTTTTTTTTCTTAGACAACTCACAGCTTTCAACCTTGGTCCCGTCTTTGCAGACAGGTTCTTTTATTTGTAATTCCCATTTTCCAAAGGATAAGGAGAAAGAAGGCACGTCTCTGGGGGGAGGGGTCTTTTTCTTATTTTCATTTCCTTCCTGGATGTACTTTAGTGGACAAACCTTGCTGCAACCTGTGATCCCGGGTGGCATGCCAATCTGGCATTTTGGAAATAGCCATGATTTCAATCAGCAGGGGAAAAAAATTGGCCAATTGACAACTAAAGGTCAAGTGAACAATGACTCTTTTGTGTCTGGGCACAGTTGGGACAGTAAACCTTTCACTGGTTTTAACAGAACCTCTGAAACACGATTATGTAGAGGCACTGGGGAAAAAAAAATCCATGACCTCTTTTAGAAAACATAAGGACTTTCAAGGTGACCACATAGGTTACAGAAGGCATGGAGCCTTCGGGATGACTCTTTGTAATGAGGGCAGTCCCATAGTTTTTCAGTGGCTTTGTAAAAGTAAGGTAGAGACCACAAGAAGTCTGGAAAATACATTTGGTTAGCACAGGGGGCCACAGGCTTCATATGGTTAGCAACCATCATCATGTAGTTAAGAAAGGGTAGTTCACTAATGAAATAATCTTTGGGAGCTGAGTTGGTTCATTCAGTGGAGTGAGAAAAGGCATATGCAAGAACATATTAAATCGCGATTGCTAGTCATGTGGCTTACTAGAGACCATTCCAAGGGCAAACAGGTTGAGCTGGAACTCAGCAGTCAAAAGCAGAGGAACTTATTCTCGCCAAACACAGGGCAGATGGCAGAGAGGACAGGCACGGTTACAAATAGCTGTGGGCACTGTCAACATCAGCTGTACTCACAGATGTGAGAACATAGACTTTACCCACACACAATATGTAGAGAGAAACCTGTCCAATGAGATAGATATTGTTACCACACTGTTGATGATAAGTACAGTACTATGACCTGCAAAACCAACTGTCTCCCACAAGGATATGATACATTTAGAGAAAGGCCAGGTGGGTCTGAGCTGTTCTCTCATGACACAGAGTCTATGCAGCGCTAACAGTTTTAGAGAGTGACTTGAAACTTATCTAAATTAGGGATACTGTTAGAGGGTCCTGGAAGGACTGTTGGCTCCACTTGCCCCTGGAAATCTTGCCTCAAACCACAGCACTATGGGAAGTTAGCTCACCTACAGTGTCGATGTTCTTTGTAAAAGCAGGTATTATTCCCTGTACCTCAAAGGCCTCATGTGTCAGGCACAGCTTCAGTTGCCACAACAGCACCTTATGCCCAAGGGACACTTGTATTTCAGGACACTTAGCTGTCAAACTGTCCTCAGAAACCAGAGGTATGGGCTTCATCCCTCCTGGAGTTGCTACTGGAATGTCATTCAGAGCTGTACCAGAGTTCCCTGCTTTTCTCTGCTCAGATTTGCTCCCCATCACTCCCTGTACCAGATCCTCAGTTCTCTCCCAGAATCCCTGGCCCCTCTCCTACTCTGTTCTTTGTAGCCCTTTTCACTCCAGTGTTTTAGCTATCTGCTTATAGTCTTTCTCACTTTTCCACCCACACAGTAAACTCCACAAGAGCAAAGATTTTTGTCTATTTTTATTTAGTGCTATATCCCAGCACATGTCTCCCATAAACAACAGATAAGTTGGATAGTTGAGAAACAAAACCAATATGGCAGCAAGCCTAAACACTCTCTGTCTTGTGTCTGTGGATCAGGTTGTGAGCTCTCTGCTGTTCCTTTGCTCTACCATCCTGGACTCTAGCTGTCTGAAGTCATTAGCCAATTAAGCGATCTCTTTTATAAGTTGCTGTAGTCGTGGTATTTTACCGTGGCCAAGAAAAGTAACTAAGACAAAAGTCATGCAAGGTGACTCACTGGGTCACGGTGCCTGCTGTACAAGCCTGATAATTGGAATTCAATCCCCAGACCCACATAAAGGTTGAGGTAGAAAATTGACTCCAGGTTCTCTGACCTCCAAATATATTCCTCGGTACTAGACTTCACAGCACACACCATGCACACACACACACACACACACACACATGACAATAAGTATTAGGATAAATAAAACGCTAATAAATACATTGCATGTTCTTCTGTGTTCTTCTGTTGACTTTGATACTCTTCCAGGTAGGGAAAGTTCCAGTAGGTCTCTGATAAGTAAACTATTTCTAAACAAAACAAGTTGGGTATGTGGCATACATCTGCATTGTATTTGGGAGGCAGAAGCAAGGGAGAAGCGTAGGAGGAAGGCCATCCCCTGACACATAGTGAGACATCACATCTCAGAACGACAACAATAAATCTGGTTTCTGCTTCAGTCCACAAGTTCCTGCTGACGTCCCTGCGATAGACTGTGACCTGGAAGTATAAGCCAAAGGAAACTTTTCCTCCTTGGGTGACTTTGGATAGAGCATTTTATCACAGCAACGGATATGGAAGTAGAACACTGTGAGTTTTCCTACACAGTCATGGTAAAGGCTAACTGAGAAGTTAGGCATGGTAAGATTAACACCAGTGTCAGGAGAAAAATAGTTACAATAAGGCATAGTAATAAAAAAGTGAATGTTTTCCTTTTCTTTCTCAAAATTATACGTTGTTATTTTCATCTTTTTTGTGATATTAAAAGGATGCAGGGCCGGGCGGTGGTGGCACATGCCTTTAATCCCAGCACTCGGGAGGCAGAGGCAGGCAGATTTCTGCGTTCGAGGCCAGCCTGGTCTACAGAGTGAGTTCCAGGACAGCCAGGGCTATACAGAGAAACCCTGTCTCGAAAAAAAGAAAAGAAAAGAAAGAAAAGAGGATGCAGGACCTATCTGATGAGAGGAAGTGACGTGAGGTACATGACACAGCATAGGGCTTCTACAGAGATTCACCAGACACCAGCAGCATGGTACTGCCACAGTCATAATGGAGATGGTCAGGCAAGTGGCATATATAGTGTGCATATCCAGGGATGGGCCAAGTATGACTTTATCATACTGCTCAAAAGAGCACATGCTTTAAAGCTTATGATTTTTTTTTTCCCTAGAACTTTTCATTTAATAGTTTCAGGCCATGACTAATACTGGGTACCTGAAACCTTGGAAGGGAATGGCAAATAAAGAGTAAATCAATGTGTTTAATGCATCTAAACAGTACAGACGCTGCAAAAGAAACTATCAGAAGGCTTGGCTGCCAAGCTAACTTTTTACTAGGGTATTCAGTGTTTGCCAAGATCTAAGCTGCTTTTAGTTTAGATCTTATAACTCATATAGTTGTAGTGGCCGCCCGGACTCAACCTAGAGAGTATGTATTATTGTTCTATTGACTCTACCATATCAGATAAAGGCAATCTCTCTACAGCTCAAACAGTGCTGTAGAAATGACTCAGACTGTTTACTCTGCATGAGAACCACCTGCATCACACGGCCGTCTGATTGTAAAGATAGGAAGAGTGCAGGGCAGGAGCTGAAAGCAGGACGTGCTGACAAGGGAGGTGGAAGCTACCCAATGGCCAAAGCTCGTCCAGGGCTAGGAGAGAAGCAGAAGTCTGCTTGTCCCTACTGAGAGTCAGGGTCGGTGTTCACTCACTTCCCCAGACTTGCCTAGCATCTCGGGCCTCTGCTTCTCAGCAGCCACTAAGTTCAGGGACAAGAGAGGATTTTTTTACCTGGGAGCAGGAACTTCTAGAAAAGTAGATCAGAACTTG
>LR750074.1:841610-991023 GCA_902729485.2 Mus minutoides
ATATATATATATATATATATATATATATATATATATATATATATATATTCATATATATGTGAATATATATTCATATATATATATACACACACACACACACACACATATATATATGAATATATATATCCCCTTCCTCTAGCTGAGGTTCAGGTGTCTTCACCTCTCCGTGTCTCACAAAACAGCTCCATCTACACCTCATCTGTCTCCTAATTTAATGCTGAGCTCATGTCCCCATGTTTATGGTGGCTTGTGACTACCTCTGACCTGAGTCCCCACAGTAAATCTACTTATTGCCATAGTTTTTGGCAAAATGTCCTATGTCACTCACGTGGGCCTCTTCTGTTAATAACTCAGAGCTGTAGCTCCAAGCTTCACCAACATGGGGAAATAACTTGAGAGAGACCATGAAGTCCTGCTAGCCTACTTGCATCCCAGACAGTGAAATTGGGGTCTCTGGGAACAGAACCCAGGATTCAGGTACTCAACATATAGCTAATGTCAGAAATACTTCGCAATGCATTGAGGCTAGTTTTAGCCTGTCTGGTGCTGATCCTTTCAAAATGAAAGTATTACTGCAGTTAAAGTGAACAGGATTAGAATTGTGTTACATGGTAGTTTTAAGTGTAGAAAATAGATAGATATCAATCCAATTGAACTCATTAATTCACTGACTTTCACAGCAATGCTTTGAGAGAAAGGAAGTTCTTGTTTTTATTTGTCATAGTCTGAAGAGTCCTCCAACAGTCCTGTGCTGTTTCTGTAGGTATTTTCCATGACAAGTTGATAAACTTGGAGGAACTTTGCATTTTGAAACATGGTGCACAGCTACAAAACTCAGGAGACCAGATTCAGTTCTTCTCAGGGTGTCATGGATCAGCTGAAGGAAAACAAAACTCTTACGCCCAGATTCCTCAGGCAAAGTTCAGGAGTCACTTGTGGTTTTTCTTCTTTATCCGGACGTACAGTATTCACCTTTACATTAAGTGTACACTCCAACCAACTTCGATAGCCTCACAGAGTTATACAACGATTACATAGTTCCTGAACATTTCTAGCCAGACTCACTAACAGTTACGTCTCATCTTCTCACACAGACCAACGGGAATGGACTTTGTGTCTCCCCAAATTTACTTCTATTCTGGACATTTATATTGATGCAGTCATAAATATATAAACCTTTGTTTCTGGCTTATTTTGCTAAAGGTAGTAGTAATAGCAGCAGTAACAGCAGCAGTAACAGCAGCAGTGTGTATGCACAGGTACCCGTGTTCATGCCTGGATAAACATATAGAGGCCAGACATTAATGTCAGTTATCTTCCTCCAGCTTAATTTGTTTTTGTGAGTGAGTCTCTCAACGAACTTGGTGCTCACCATTTTAGATAGGCTGGAAGGCCAGCAAGTCCAAGGGACCCTCTGTCCTCATGTCCTACAGCACAGCCTGTCCACACTAGAGAGGCTGCTGTGTGGGGTCATGATCAGCTTTTTCCTGAATGCTGGGGTCTAAAGTCTGGTCCTGAGACTTGCATGGCAAGTATTTCACCCACCAAGGCAACTCTTGAGCCCCTAAGATGATGTTTTAATGTTTATCCAGGCCATCTATGTGATAGCAAGGACAGATTTCTCTTATTTTTTCCTTAAGAGATGGCCTCATCATGATCCCAACCAAACTCTTGGAGCACAAGTGGTTCCGATGATCAGCTCAGTTGGTATCATGAAAGTATTGGCTAGCCAATCATTGTTGGAACCGTTCTCTAAGCTTAGGACTACCCCACCTTATGAGATTGCACCTCACAGGAGAGATCTCTGACTGGGAAGCGAAGGATCTAGTGAAGGCTTCCAGGGCCTGGATTAGAGGCACCTGTTGAAACTGAACAGCTGTGAGAGGCTCTGGTGAGAAACCTCCATTGCGATTGACTCTGGTTCCCTGCTTATTTCTAGCAGTGGTCTTATGCTTCCCGGAGAGTCTGGGAATTGCCTGTGACTGCTACTAACACCAATTCTGCTAACATAGATGAGATATATTTCTGTACCTGGGACTATGACCAACAATGCTTACTGTTAACTATAAGGGTACCTTTAAATTGCAAAGCAGCTTTAGGGGCCTGTCTAATCCTGTCTTTTGTAGTAAAATCCCCCTTCCCATAAGTCACTTTGGCAAATTATCCCTTCAGTGAAACCTTTCACTAATGCAACTTGGATGCTTTGTGATGTTGAACTCTAGGGATAAACCATTTCCCTATATTGTGATGCATATTGTGATGCATTGATTTCTTTCCTAAGATGTATTACTTTTATTTATGTGCATGTGTGTGCACCTGTGTAAGTTTACCCAGAACATGTGTGTGCAGATGGCCACAGATTCCCCAGCCCCCAGAACTAGAAAGAATTACAGATTGTTGTCAGCCACCTGATGTGGAGTACTATGAACCAAAACTGGGACTTCTGCAAGGACAGGAAGTTAGGAAGTTCTCCTAACTGCTGAGCAAAGGGCCTGAAACACTGCTTTCTAATGTGCTTTGTCCAAAACACCAACTCTGAACCGTGATTTCTTTGTCAGTTCTGCCAGGCTGTTGGTTAGTTGTGTTTCTTGACCTCCTGACCACTCCACAGCTTTTCTCAAACACATCTGCTAATACCATTGTAGCTTTCCAATACCTCCCATCGCTCCCTCTGTGCCCTGGAGGTGGATGAAAAAAAAAATCTTAAAGATAAAAATGTCTCTGTCATCTTTATACTTTATGGAGAGATGTCACTTTTGGCGTATGTGTATATTTGGTGTGGTGTGTCATATGCTTGTGAAAGTGTGGGTGAGCAAGCCCACGTGTGTACAATGCACAAGCCAAAGCAAGACAGTGGACATCTTCTAATACTCTCTGTCTCATTTCCTTAAAGCAGGGTCCCTCACTAACAGAAAGCCCAACCTTTCTTCTAGGTAGGCTGCTCAGCGAGTGCTTAAGCTCTGCCTGTCTCTGCTCCCTTCACCACACCCACTGTGTAGCCACGCTCAGTTATTTATATGGGTCCTGGGGATTTGAACTTGGGTAGCATGTTTTCAGAGGAAGCACTAACTGAGCCTCCTCTCCAGCCCTGACATACTGAGTGTTTAAAAGAAAAGAGTAGAAAACTGAAATAGCATATATTCAAGCAGTAATTTAGACAAATTCCCTTTTTTATACTCCCCTATTTAAAAACTATCCTTCCACTCAAGTGATCAATCTGGATATTCCCATAAGAAAACAGATTCTATGATGCCAGAGATAAATCCATGCAGAAAAAGACCCATGAGTTTCTAGGTGATGTGGTGATTTAGTAAATGTCGTTATCTTCTACCTAGCTAGCTCTAGCATTAGGTGGCCACAACACAGACCCAGCCTCAGGCTTTACAATCACCAGATCTTAAGCAAAATCCAGCAGGAGAGAGTCAGGGGTTTACCTGATGATCTGTTATTCCACCATCTCTGGTTTAAATTTAGCTTGTTCTGAAACATGCCTGTCCACAGAAAACAGCACAGGAATCACTTCTTCTCCCTAATATGCACTAAAAGCTGACTTGTAAGGTAGCTCCACTGTACACAGTAGGTCTGCACAGCACATCCATGGCTGGGCTGTGGCTTCACATTGAGAAACGGAGCCTGGAGTCTTAACTGCTGCCCATTCTTTAAGGCTAAACCTGTTTACTGACGGCAGAGAGAGCCCCTCCTATCACACCCATTCCCAAGGGATGCCAAGAATCACATTTTAAGGTCAGAAATTTCCCACAACAGAGTCTTGGAAAGAAAACTAAGAAATCCTAAGAAGACAATAATTGACATTCTTCTTCTTTTTTAAAAAATATATTGAAGGCAGGTTTATTGGGAAGCTGCTCTTGGCAATTTCTCTGGATCCAATGACTGAGGAGAGGGAAGTCACCATGAGGGGGGGAAAGAGAGAAAGCATCCACAGAGAGTGAGGAGGAGGAAGAGGAGCAATAATTGACATTAAAGAAACCTCTGGAGGTGATTATAAGTCATCAACAATGCATGGGACAACAATATTAATGTGCATGAGCCAGAAGTGGGAGCTGGGGAGGTCACAGTTTCCTTGACACAAATTGCCAAAGGTGTCAGATTGAGGCTGGCCTGTAAGGGACCAATTGGTGGGGAGGCCATTCTGAAATCTAAATTTGTTTCCTAAAGTCCATGTCTGAAAGGCAAACTCTACTCCTTAGGCAACATGGTCTTGTAGAAATGTGAGAACTCTCCTCTAAAATATTACTGAGTCTTCGTCCAAGCAACTTGGAGCAATGGCAGGACATGAAAATTACGTGTTCATGAATATTTATCCTGCCAGTTAGGGCTGAAATCCTCCTCAATCACAGAATTCCAAACAATCAACATAATGGGAATTCACAACAAGGACTTTAATGAACACTGCAACCCTCAAGAGTTACTGTGGTAGACCTCTTAATTACTCTGGCTAAACTCCTGAGCCCAGTCTCTGGGGACAGGCATGCTCCATGTCTGAAAGAGTGTTGAAGGAGAATGGTCCCCCAGGGCTTCAACTGGACACAACTTGTTTTCAATGTCTGACTGTAAACATGTAGCTGTGTTCTTGTTAGCTAATTCACAAAGCTGAAAAAAAAAAAGCTCCTATTCTCATCTCTGCGCATTCGCTCGCTCTGCAGCCTGACTGTTCGCATTGTTCCTGCTCCCACAGCATCTTCAAGTGCTCCGCATTCTCCCCTACGCCTGGCGCCTCTTTCAGCAGTGCAGCCTCTTTTGATCAGACCAGCCTCCTCCCTGCTCCTCCTCATAATCCTTCCTCCTAAATGGTGCTTCAAGAGGACAGACAGTCACAGTTCATGGCCAAAACTCCCTGCACCCACTAAGCCCGAAGCATGAGAGACTGTCTTGTTAACATCAGCAGAAAGGGCTGAAGCATGAATAATTAATAACCGTTTCTGTGGGGTTCACATTCCGTCTGCCTTTTCCTGGAATCCTGTGACTTGCTTGTACCCTTTGCAAGGAGAAGTTCAAGTTCAAGTCCCCCGCAGCTTCTCCTGCACTGTTGCTATCCTTAGTTAAACAGAGAGTGGGAAAAAAAGCAGGGGGCTGCTGTGTGAATCTTCCTTCAGTCTGATAATGATTCATGTCTAAACTACTTGTCAATTCTCTGACCTGGTTATCCTCATCTGAGAAATCACGCTGGTTGACACAAGCCCGTCTAACATAATTTACTTATATGGTTGCTAATTTTTGTTACAGATTCCAAGCTTACAACAAATGATTTATGTACAATAGCACTCTCCCAGACCCTCTCCTCTCCAACCCTGCAGTGAGCTTTACATCAGAGTTTATGGTACATAAAACCCAGGAGAAAGATTGGACAAAAAAATAGACCTATTTATATGAGAAACACAAAAAATAATAAACACCTGCACTTAAGCAGTTATTTAAATTAATATTTAAAATTAGAAGCAGATGTCTGTTTCACCTGGCAACGCTAGAGGAGGGGTCAATATCCTTCTATTGTTTCTAGGTATTAAAATTTACTTTTTGAAAAGAAACTGCCAACCATTCTGAGGTCTCTTGGTTGTAGAGTATAGGTGCTTCCACTCTGGAACTGTTGTCTGAGACTGTGAGAATGGGAGAAAAAAATCTGGGACATTTTGAGTCTTCTAGATGCTGAAATCAGGAGGGTAAAAAGTAATATCAAAAGCCTCACATGGAAAGGGGGGTATATCTAAACTCCCTGACCCTGTGCTGGTATCCACAGGAGTCACGTTCAGATGTCTCCAGACAGGAATAGCTCTTGATGGAAGTTAAAGGAACGCTGGCAACGGTGGCGGCAATCATTCAGCCCTAAGCACAGGGAATATACGTCATAAACATTCCCAGTTGGGACAGTTGTTTACTGGGGTCAAGGGAGAATTAGAGAGAAACAGGTTGGATGACATTCTCCAGGAAGTGGGGTTGGGGGGGTGGTGGCTGAGAAAGAAATCACTGAGAAAGCAAAGCCAGAAGGGCTTGAGTATTCAGATCCGCCTGCCCCTGAGCATCAAAGATGATCTTTCCCAGTTGCAAACCACCACAGCGGTAGTTTTCCATTCCCTGTGGCACTGGCAGCTGCCTAACCAGATCAGTGTACTCTCACTGAAGTGAAGGTGAGCAGCAGCACCCAGCTAATTCCTCTGCGCCTGCTCTGGCAGGCGAGGACCACTGCCTCCTACACTAGCCCTTCGTGCACACAAGGAATGAGTAATTGCTTGGGCTCAACACGGGAACATAATTTATTTTGAAAACAGTGAAGTAATTGAGAGTTAAACTCAGCCTCATAGAATCTGATACTGAAAAATAAACGTTTGTAAAGTGCTAGGTAATGTCAAAGCACGTGACGGAGTGACGGGGAGGGTGGGGCATCAGGGCGGAAACAAGGGCGGGGGGGGGGCAGCAAGTGTTGGTTGTGTCCCAAGCAGGTGCTCCTGTAATCCCCTCCCTCCTCTCAGTTAATCCCACTAAAGTGGGATCCAGCATGCAGATGCTCACACTACAGACCGGTCACAAAGACTCCAGGACAGCTCACCACTGAGCAAATTAGAGAACGTTCACTGGCTCTTTTCATGGCTGTTGTCCTTGGTTGGTTGGTCATTGTGTCTTGTTCATTCATTAGTGCATCTTTATGTAATATTTATACTTGTTTTGCAGATACTCGGGGCTCTGTAAATCGACTTATCTGATCATCAGGCCACATCTATGAATAATATGTATTCAATACTCCCACTTTGCAGTGGGAAAATTTAAGCTTCCAAAAGAGTAAGGCGCCCACTCAAAGACAAACAGCAGCTCAATGGGAGAGCCGGCCTCCAGACTCTAGCAGCTTGTATTTGGATGTTCAGAGGGGAAAATGGTTTCATAGAATGGGACTGATGTTGTGACCTTGAAATAGCAAGGGATGGAGAGATAGCTAAGCAGGAAAGCATGTGCATCGCCAGGCAGCTTGATGATCTGAGTTTGACCCCCCCCCCCGGGGGACCCACATAAAGATGGAAGACAGAACTGGTGTCAAAGTGTCCTCTGGCCTCTGAATGCACATCACGGTGTATACACATCCATACAAACAGCCTGCACTGAGATAATAATACTTTTAGAAAGCATTTAGTTAACCATGATGGCCTAAGACTATATGGATGTGTGAGCAACGTGAGAGAAAGTTTCTGGAAGAGACAGGAACGTTTATACTCTCTTCTCTCCAGACTTTGCCATTGACTGTAGGGCATCATGTTTATTGTTATTAAGCACCAGTTTTTTTTTCTCCTGTGGAAATTGCCTTCTTCTAAGCCAAGGGATGACAGGCCCATCACTGGAGATGAGCAACGCCTAAGGATTTGTCTATTTCAGTTCTAGCTAAAACTCACAGTTCAGAACGCACACACTTGGTAATTTCACACTTCTTCGCATTTGGCAACCAGGAAAAGCTACAAATGCTGTGTTTCTGCTCAACTATCTAAGCATGTTAGTGTAATTACTAAGTGTATGCCATTTTGAGAAATCTCTGAAGCTTCATGTAAGTGTAACCCGAAGACATCTACCTACAGATGAAGAATCGCAACTAGTTCAACAGAGAATACTGCCCCAAAATCCCATCAAGGAAAGGAATTTCAGGTTTGCCCTTGGCCTTTTGATGGTCTACAAGCCTTTGTGGAGATGTCTGAGTCTCAATACAAAAACTACCCCAAGAGCAGAAGGGATAGAAGCCATGCTTTGAGAAGGGAAAGGACGCAAACAACTTAAAGGGTGTAAGTACAACAGAGAATTAGTACTGACAGTTCTTAAAATGCAGACTTTTCCTGTACACAAGATATTTGGGTAGAAGGGAACATGTGTTTAGAAAGATTGGACATAGTGCACAGACCAGAGGTACTCACAAACCTTTTGATAAAATTTACCACTCAACCACAACAAAAGCCACAAGTCTTTGGGTAGGTTTCTGGGAGGAGGCATGGGGCACAGGACACGACAGACACACCTGACTCAGTCAGTGGCTTCAACTCTGGATTAGTAAAATCCCTTTTGGAGGAGAGGGGAACATCCTTCTTAACTAAGTGACTAAGACTAAACCTTCTGCTAATAGTGACACACTGGGCAGAGCCATATTTTATCTTGTCTTAAAGATGGAAAAGGAGGGCTAGAGAGATAGCTCAGTTGGGAAAGTGCCTGCCACACAGGCATGATAGACCTGAGTTCAATCCCCAGCACCTATGTAGCAGAGCCGAGTGTGATGATACACACTCATTAACCCAGCACTAAGAAGGCAGAGGCAGGAGGATTCCTGGGACTTGCTGGCCAGTCAGCCAGTCTAGCTGTGTCGGTGAACCTCAGGTATAGCTGGAGACTGTGTCTCAAAAATAAGGTTAGAGATTAATCAAGCAAGACACCTAAAATCAACCCCTTGACTTCTGTACTCATGTACACACCTGCACATATATGAACACACACACACACACACACACACACACACACACACACACCATTCAATATTCCTGTCCTTTAAATATCAAACTTAAGATATTTGAAGGTATAGTGCATATTCTCAAGCATAGCTCTTGATTGTCTGGTATTTATTGCATAAATTTCAGTGTTAATCCTTATTTGGTTTAATAATAATAATAATAATTGAATGCACTTCTTTTTCTGGAGTCAAACCGTGAAGACCTATAAAGCCTAGATAGAGGGTGACTTAAATGTGGACGGGACAGTTGCTCATTGACGTGTTTAACATCACCTTCTCCCTGGCCCACTGCCAGATGATCTTTCCCAGCATTCTTTGCAGTCACTGTACCTTGGGACTGAGTTCTAACCATTAGGATGTAAGCAGAAGTAAGCGGTGCCACTTCCAGGAGTGTCTAAGCAGAGATTAAGTCTCACTGTCTGGAACAGAGATGACCCCCAATGTGACCTTGGGTCCTACAAGCTGAAGGAGGATCCTTCAGAAAGCCACAAAGTAGTGACATCTGCTTACAGACAGGCACACCTACAACAGACTAATCTAAGCAAACAAGAAAAGCAAACTTCTATTGTGTTCAGGTGCAGAAATTCTGGAGTCTCTTTGTTACGATAGCTACCATTATCCCAACTAACAAATTAGTACCCGGAAAGAGCACGATAAAACACATGGCTCCCCTCAGCTACAATCACCACACATTCCTGCTCTTTGCAAAGAGCATCTTTCAGACAATAGAACAGAGGACTAAAGTGCCTGCCTGGATTTAAAATCTGGATTAAAAAAATGGGTGCTATTTAGTTCACCTGTATGTAGGCTTTGCTTAACACACACACACACACACACACACACACACACACACACACAGAGTTCTATTTTCTTTGAATTAGTTGCCAATACTTATAAATGAGGAGACTTCACAAAGAGCTGGGTTTTCATCTTCTGAGAAATCACATGGCCTGCCTCCCTGGCTTTATCCTCTTTTTTGTGTGTGTAAGTCAGGCACCTTCTCAACAAACCTGACTCTTTATGCTGACTTTCATCTTGTACATTGTTTGCTTAGGTTCTGACTGGAGGAAAACTTGCCTGCTGGATTATCACAAATAGCTCTGGATTGAAATCATACACAAAGTAGCTACACTATTATTACAAGAAAGAAAGAACGCTATTCACATGTTGGGAACTTGCCTTCTGCTATTGGAAAGTGCAGAAGCAGCCATCTAAAATCCATTACTATTACTATGTCTACTGGTCTGATCTTGTCCTATGTGATAAGTTATGATTTACCCATATAAATCCTACTTTCTTTGATGTGGCGATTTAATTTAACACATGGTTTCAATTATTACTATTTATGGACTTTTAAAAAACAGCTATTTCGCACTGCTTTTATGAGGCTCTCAAATATTTTGTAAAATTATAGTATAAATAAGTAAAGTATAAATAAGTAAGTATCGTTAAACATTGCAGTTAATATTTAATAACTATAAACTATGTCAAGAGAGCAGTTTAAGCTGAATATTCATAAAGTTCTAGGCTGTGTCAGATTAAATACAATTATTTGTTTCTTTGCTTTGGAGAATGAGATAGAATAATAAATATTTTTACTCTTCCTGGATGCTTTAGTATAAACTAGAAAGACTTGTTTATTTATTGTTGTTGTTTTGAAGTTCACATTAAACATAAAATAGGAGTATAGCTGTGTCCCAGAACCTGGAGAACTCAGCTATTGGTGTGAAATAAACAGCAAAGGAGAGGCTCCTGGATTCTCAACAGGAGGAAACAGCTCCCTCCTAAAGAGTTAGGAAAGGTGATGAGAGGGGAGTAGGGAAAAGCTCTCTCAGAACCCAGGGGGTAATCCTTGCTGAGTTCCAAGTCCTCAAAGTCTTGGGTGTTAACCAGCAGTGGTGTGTGTGTGTGTCAGTGTTTGTGTCTGTGTGTGTGTCACTGTGTGTGTCTGTGTGTGTGTGTATGTCTCTGTGTGTCTGTGTCTGTGTTTCTGTGTGTGTCTGTATCTCTGTGTCTGTGTGTGTCTGTGTCTCTGTGACTATGTATGTGTGTCTTTGTGTCAGTGTGTGTGTCTGTGTTTGTGTATGTGTGTGTTTGTGTCTCTGTGTCTATGTATGTGTGTCTTTTTGTGTGTGTCAGTGTGTCTGTGTCTGAGTGTGTGTGTGTGTCAGGAGATGACATTATGCAGAGTGACAGCTCAGATCCCCTTCCTTTCCAAGCACTCAGAGGTTTGGGAACACACTCACCAACTGGAAAGCTTCTGCTATGACCCAATTTTGAAATTCTCCTAATCAACTATAATGAAGATAAACCACAAACTGACCACACGATGGTTAAAACAGGCGGCTAACTTATGATGTAGGACAGACAGCCCAGCCAAGGAAAGACAGGTGCAAGCAACACATGCAGCACTATTTCCTATATTCACTGTAGGTGCAAACTTTCAGCATTATGTGGCTCTTTCCATAAATAGCTGCCGAGAAACTATCCATTTAGGTTAAATATATATAGCTCTTTAAAAATAGACTTAAAATGCTCCACTAAAAAGGAATTCTGTCACCCTTCATTGGCTCCAGGTAAGACACCCTAAGAGACATCTGCTAAATCCTCTCAGATTGATTAATTTCACCATAGGATCTAAAGATTACATCAAGTGTGGACATCATGAGCAGTAATTTACTGCCACAGGCACCGTGTGGGCTTTGGTATAAAAAAGCAACAATTCTGACATCGAAGGAGACCAATGTTAGAGATAGGTACCATGGACCCTACATGAACAGCTACAGTGGAGTCTTTGTGAGTAGAGATCACAGCAGTGATGATTCTCACTTCCCTTATCTGATGGGGAAGAAATACCTCCCAGGATTGTTGTGAAAAAGTCATGACACAGTGTGGGTAGCCACGCTAGGAAACTGTACTGTTAGTGACTCCAAGGTATTAATTACTGTCACATGACAGTGGAATTAGTCATGACAAGCTTCAGGAATGTAGTGATGCTTCTAGGGTAGGCCGAAGTGTGGGCTGCAGAGGAGGGGCAGGAAGAGCAGGCCTTTTTTGGTTTACCTCCTGTAAGGGGCTTTGTGCTGAGCTGTGCTGCAGTCCTGGCATTGTTAGGAGTTAGGCCTGGAGATGCTTCCCAGCGGTAGGAGTATCAGTGATGTGTAGACAGTGCTGGTGAGAATGGGGAAATCTGACTGAACGTAGCAGTGACTCCTTGGGACAGGACTCCCAGCATCAGAAATACTCAGAAGGCTTTCAGAATTTGACACTGTTGGATTTCTACTCCCCCACTCAAATTCTAGATCAGGATATGGAATGGGGGCCCCAGATATGGATTTCAAACAGCCCCCAAAGTGTTACTAATGCTTCTGACTTACGGGGCACATTTTGAAAATCATTAAGCTGATGTAAGCAATGCGATTCTCTACTACAGCTGTTTGATTCTGACTCTGAAGAAATCAAACAAAATGAGCTTGTGCTTGGGGGAGCGAGAGGAGTTTCTGAAGACTTTTAAAAGCTACAAGTGATGGGAACCTGATTCAGAAAAAGGTCTGAGAACACTTCTAGTCCAGGCAGTATCAGTTAGTCTTAATGTCTGGGTACCACCATTAGAATACATCCACTTGGTTGTGCTTCTCCTGCTTCACCCAAATCAGTATGCAGATTCCTTGCAGCTTAGCAGGTAGGCTCACTTCAAGTTAGAAGCTAATAGAATACTTTGAATGACAAGTCTCCCAAGACCGCACACAGTGAGAAAGACTCAACTGTAAAGGGAATCTGGATATTGTTGGGGAAAGTGTATTCATGGATGTTTAAGAGCAAAGCCAACCCCAAGAAAGTGGCCGAGAGGGAAGGATCAATCAGTAGAGGGGCTAGAGTTTTAGGGCTGGAAGAAACTACACAGGAATTAAACTGGAGCTTTGCAGAGCTTTAATTTAGAAAGCTTAAAAAAACAAAAAAAAAAAGAAGATAAACCAAACTCCTAGGGAAAACTTCCAGGAGTCCCAAGGGTGGACCTGCCCACGTGACTGGTGCCTTTTTGTCAGCTGCTCAGTCTGTGGCGTCCAGTGAAACTGTGGCTCCTGAGGGTCAGGCTTTAACACACAGTTGCCTATCTTACAGACTGAGGAAGGCTACAGGGGCGATTTGAAGGATTTCTTCATTGGTCTTACTCAGGTATTTCAGACATATTTAAATGCTATAAAGAACAGCAACATTTGAATGCCTGCCACCCAATTACCCAGAGTCCCACTTTGAAAGAGCTCCATTGAAGATGAACAGACCTTTGAGTCCTGGGTAGGTCTTATGGATAGTTAGACATCAAGAGAGAATGGGATGAGGGTACGTTGGGATTGCAGACCTGTAGTCTATTATACACATTAATGCTGGATTAGACAGACAGACAGACAGACAGACAGACAGAGTACCTCAAAGTGTTAAAGCTCAACAAGAAATAAATCCAACCGCTTGGAAGGAACTCATTTTTAAAGGAATATTTTTCTTTCAAAATACCTAGTCTTAATTCAAGTCATTATAACTTGAACAATTATCTTCAAGTGACTATAAACATTCACTTTAAGTATTTGTTTTAGCTTGTGTAGGTCTAAGCAGTTAAGTAACCATGGGATAGAGAGTTAAAAAAAAAAAAAAAAGAATTGTCCAGGACAGTTTAGTTCTGTGGGTGGCCCAGACTGGGTACTTACTGGGGAAAAAAATAAATCTTTAAAACAATTTTAAAATATAAGCTATTTCTAGGCACAGTAAAGCTAGGGTATGAAAGTTTAATCTTAAAAATATTATCAAGTGGTAACTCAGAAATGTTAAGGCTTGTATCACTTTCTACTTCGTAGTTTAATTAAATAATAACATCATTCACTAGTTGGGTTTTTTATGACTGAGCTGAATAAGCGCAGACACCACGTTGTTGCTCATGCTAAGACCACTCCATTAGATATATTTCTTCACCTAAAGTAGGAGTTTATCTTAACTCCAGGGTTTTGTTTTTGTTTGTTCTTGTTTTTGTTTTTAATTTGTAACTTCCAGTGGAGAAGATCATTCATTATCTTTTCTCCTTTCCATGTTGGGATGGTTTGAATGGTGAATGTCACCCATAGTTCTGGACATTTGAACACTTGGTCTCCAGATGGTGGCACTGCTTGGGTAGGTTCAGAAGCTATGCCCTTGCTAGAGGAAGTATTTCACTGGGGGATGGATTTTGAGAGTTTAAAGACCCTTGCCATTCTAGTTTGTTTTCCCTGCTCCATGCTTGCAGTTGAAGATGTGACCCCTTAGCTTCTGCCATCACAGACTCTTATCCCTCTGGAAGTATAAGCTCGAATAAACTCTTCTCTAAGGTTCCTCGCTCGTGGTGTTTTAATTCAGCAATAGAAAAGTGACAAGTGCACCCTTATACCCTGACAGTACCAGCCTCAGCTTGAATTAGTGCTTTATGTGACTGGCATCTTTAAGGAATATAATTCTGTCCACAATTTTTTTCCCAGAAGCATAAAGTATGTGCCTATAAATGCCAAAGTACATTTCACTTTAGTTTGGCTGTACAATTTCTTGCTTTATTGATTTTTTTTAAAAATTCAAATACAAACTAATGGATTTCATGATGCCATCTTCGCACAGATATATCGTGTGCTTGCTCACCCCTTGAAGCACTCTCCTTTCCTCTTCACCCCGAAACTCTTCCTCCTCCCTGAAGTAGAGGCCCCTTTGTTTTCACTCCACATGCAAGCAACCACATGTGCTTATCCCTATGCATAAGAGAATGCATAGAATGGTTTGTCTTTCTTCCCACAGTGACTCCTCTTGTTTCTCTCTTTTCCCTTTGAGTTGTTTCATTAAATCATGTACAGGGCGCTGAAGGGACGCTATGGGAAACCAAGATGAGCCTGTGTTCTGCTCCCCATGAACCTGGGCTTGGAGAAAAGGCTGACCGCATGAGACTGCTCCATCATGGGGTTATAGTGCCGTAGGAGTGAAGAGAAGAACACAGAAATGAAGTCTCCAGTGAAAGATAGATGGAAAGAGCTCTCTCCATCAAGACCGAGAAAAATATGGCAAGCTGAATGGCACAGGCAGGTATTTCATGTGCAAAGGAATGGTAAGTGAAGTCCCTGGAGACATGCACAGGGGGAAGGCCACAGGAACGCAATGGAGATGAGGTAGGGAAGGGGTTAACATGGGCTGCACCCACATGGTATAAGCAATGCCTTCAGTGTTGGTTCCCTGCACTATAGATTTTGATATGCAAGTGTCTGACTGCTTGTGGCCCAAGCCCTCATGGCTGACACTCTCCACATGCCTCCTACTGTCTGATGATGGCACAGACTGAGATCCTGGAATTCACTAAGGATGCCTCTGGGATCAGAGTGAGGCTTTTCTTAGTTTCCCATTACTCATACGTCTACACTTCCTGACTCGTCAGGCAGGAGCTGCTTCCCTCAGGGTGTGCACCCATGGATCTCTTTTTGTCTTTTTTCCTACTCTTGAGTTGAACTTTCCAAGTTCTGGGACATTTGCTTATTCAGACCCAGTTCTAACCCCAGGGTAGGGAACAAGTAGATGAGACAATGTATATGTTCCATAGCTCCACTGAGTGGTGTAGGGTGACCCCTCCTGTATGTATATGTATATATGTATATATGCATATGCATATGCATATGCATATGCATATGTATATGTATATGTATATGTATATGTATATGTATATGTATATGTATATGTATAGTAGATACAGCCATAGATTCTTGGTATTTTCCTAAATGCCTCAGAGTCTAATGGGGCAGGCGAATAAACAGATAGTAAGTATGAGAACAGATATAGAGTGTACTAAGCTCCATAGAGCTAAATGAGCAGGAGACACTCTGGCCTTAGGATTTCTCTGCTTTGGATTTCCATACAATAACCATCAACCTAACTTAGTACACGAACAAAAATGAAATATAACTTAGGAGTATTCGTTCTATAAGAAAAGACTGTTTCAGCCAAGAACACACGACTAACTGGCCAGGTCATGGAAAAAATAGGGAAATATCTTATTTTTCCTTACACCCATAGAGCAGATGCCTAACCCGATCAGTTGGGTGATTTCTGTATTTGTTCTGTACTTGGTCTCTGAATGTCCCCTCCCTCATGTTTATTCTTACTTCAGTTGAGTTTCTCATTGCTATGACAAAACACCTTACAAAAGCAACCTGAAGAAGGAAATGATTGGTTGATTGGTTGGCTGTTTTTTTTTTTTTTAAGTTTAAAGAAAGGATGCAGTATATAGTGGTGGGAAAAGCTTAACCTCTACCCACAGTGAGGAAGCAGAGAGTGGACCGGAAGTGAAGCGGGTTACAGATCCACCCGCGGTGGCTCCCTTCACCCAGTGAGGCTCTGCCTTCTTTCGGTTCCACAACCTTCCAAGACACTGCCACCAGCTGGGGATCAAATGTTCCAACACAGAGAAGGCTTCTGAAGTTCTTTCACATTCAGTCACAACACATGCTGCTGTTAGAACTCTTTGGAACCCATGGCTCTGAGCACTGCTCAACTCATGAATCGCTCCTTGCTCAAATTAAATTGTTTAGTTTAATGTATCAGAAATGCATATTTTTAAAAAGTATCTGTTTTACATGTATGGCTATTTTGCCTATATGACATATCTGTGCACCACGAGTGTGCAGTGCCCATGGAAGCCAGAAGAGGGCACTAATAGGTTCTAGAAAGTGAACCCCCAGCCTCTGGAAAGCCAGCCAGTAGTCTTAACTACTGAGTGTTCTTAACCATCTCTCTAGTACCTCAAGTGTTTAACAGTAAGAGTTATTAGGATGAGTCCAGGGAAGACATTTTGGTTAAGAGAATGATGTAAATGGCACAGAATATCATGCGGTACTGTAAATGTAAGGGAAAATGGAAGTTTTATTTTAGTAGCAGGATCAGTCTGAGAGTAAGAATAAAGGAGAAGAGACAAGAGAAAGAAAGAAAGAAAGGTAAAAGCAGAGATGAGGGCCAGGGGCTGTTTGCAAGCACATTCAGGATGTTTTTTGGGTAACGGGAAGACCATTAGGCTGTGGTCTTAGTTAGAGTTAATATTGCTGTGATGAAACACAATAATCAAAAGAAACTTGGGGAAGAAAGGGTTTATTGGCTTACACTTCCATATTTCTGTTCATCACTGAAGGAAGTTAGGAAAGAAATTCAAACAGTGCAGAAACCTGAAGGCAGGAGCTGATGCACAGGCCATGGAGGGTGTTGCTTACTGGATTGCTCCTCATGGTTTGCCCAACCCACTTTCTTATAGAACCGAGGACTACCAGCCTAGGGATGGCACCATCCACAGTATGTGATGGGCCCACCTGCACCAATCACTGATTAAGGAAATGCCCTACAGGCTTGCTTACAGCACAATCTTATGAGGAATCTTCTTAATAGTCACTCCTCGTAGATGACTTTAGCTTGTGTCACTGGCCAGCACAGTGGTTAATTTATACAAGTGTACATTTGTCAGAGTACAATAGGAAGTTTGGTTGTTAATGGGACTCTCAAATACCAATGAAGGCTGAAATACAAGACACCTATAAACTCTTCCAAGCTCTCTCTATTATTTATTATTTAATCATCTGAATCCTCAGGCATCTCAAGATCTTTCTTTTTTTTCTCCTGTAAAAACCTTCCCTCTATCTAAGAAGTTTTGTCAGCATAATCTTGGTTTCTTAAACCCCTTCTCTTCTCTAGTGGGTCACAATCTAACAACCCCCCCTTTAGTTTTGTTGTCTGCACCCAGTTTAAGCCAACCACTCTTTTCCCCACTCCCCTCCTCTTCCCTTTTCTATTTTCTCTCTTGTCTTTCCCTCTGTCTCCCTACCTCTTCTTGCACGCATGCTTCAGGTGTGCCAAGGAAGGGCTCTGAGCATTGCACGTAGCACTCACTCAAAATATTTATACATAGGTTTTATCCTTTCTCTTCTAAGACAGCAAAACTCTGTGCAGCTAAAAAAAACAAAACAAAACAAAACAAAACAAAAAAACGGGTTGTTTGTGCGATGACTGTAGAGGGACAGGAGAAGGCTCTAAAATTTCATCTGTCAATTATTTGGGACCACTTACAACAGCTAAACTACACTGGGCAGAAAGAGACAGAGATGTGATAGCATGATGAAGTGTAGAAATGAGGTAACCTGGGGCTCTGGGCCCAGGACCCTCCAGCCAACTACTCGAAGGATGGAAGTGGAGAAGATTAGGAGTTTAATACTGTTTTTTAGATGGACTCTAGAATAATCTAACAGTGCTACATTATTCACCGTGGCTGGGGACTTTAGCAGAGGGACATATTCAAGACTCAGAAAAAGAAGAAGACAAATTTGACTTGCTGATCCTGAGATAGCAGCAGAATGCTAGGTCACATTGAGAAGTTCTGCTTTCATTTGATGTTAGATGTCAGCAGTCTACAGAGCTGATGTGCTCTAAAATAAGTATTTATGGATAAACACTTTCAGAGACTGGCTATCCATGGATCATTTCTAGAGGGAATAAACACTTTGCTTTGTTTCCAGCCCCCCCCCCCCCCCTCCCACCTTTTTTTTTTTTTCTGAGTAGGTCGTAGCATCCTACTGAAAGTTTTCTCCAGGGACAATGTTTTAAGAAATGCACATAGGGGTTATAATTACGGGATGATTAAGATATAAAGAACTTGCAGGAGGTGGAGGTGGTTGTTTATCTACATAGTGTGAATTGGAGTTCTGCAAAAGCATGGTTCATTGCCAGGGCAGAGACAGAGAAAGGGATTTTGGAAGTGGAGCTTTGACCACTTGGCTTGTCAAGTGACCGTTGACAGCCAAGAGAGCAGAGAGAGGGGTGGGGGCGGGAGACAGAGAGAGAGACAGAGAGAGAGAGAGGCAGAGACACACACAGAGAAAGGGACAGAGGGAGAGAGAAATTTGGAAAGACACTCAGTTGGGATGACAAAAATCATGAATTTCCAAGTGTGATGAAAGTATTCTAATCTTTTTAAGGTTCAGTCTTTTAATCTGAGAAATAACACCCAGTTTATTGGGTTTTATTAGAATTTGAAACTGGTATTATAGGATGAAACATAACCAACTCAAATAAATAAAATAACAATTGTTAATAGTTTTCATTTAACATTTCTTGATGAATTCAAGAAAATCCTTAATGGTTGTAAACTGGTATATTGAAGTCTAGATGTCTGACAATTACTTTAGAAAATTCTAGACACTCTACACACACACACACACACACACACACACACACACACACACGCACACACACACAGAGCAATCCCAGTTCAGACAAGCCTGGAAGAATAGCAACATGGTGGAGGCAGAGACTCTCTAGAATTAGGAGACAGAAGTAAATACCACAGAAATTTCCCCAAGGCATCAGTGACAGGGAGCTTTTAAAATCAGCCTGTCATTAAGAGACGCTGGAAGACAACATCAGAAGCTTGGGAAGTTCATCTGCCTTCCTGTATACACAGAGACGTAGGTAACAGCGTAAGAACCAGAGCTTTCCTCCAACTGCAGTCATTATCTGGCACCCTTGGGGTAGACCAGCAGCAAAACATCTGCAACCGAATGCTGCGCTAGTGTGGCATACTTCCGCAGAGCAGGTCACATACCACAGATGCAGGCAAAGGTCATTTTCAGTATTTGTCAAATGAGTATGTAAAGTCAGAAAAAGACTGGATTTAGGGATTATAAACTCTGGTCTGACAGATACATTTTTTTTTCTGTTAGCACAAGAGGATGGGACTACTGAAAAGATTTTTCCAGGCCAGCTCACTTCACAGAGTCAGTGGGTGGTCTGCAGAATTCATTATTTTAGTCTTTTCTGCTTGCATTCTAAGCTGGTCTGAGGAACTTGGTGCTATTAAGAGTGGCCATATGACGTGGATGGCCAGTATCCTTTATCAGGATTAAGCCATGCTGTCTAAATGGAGATGGCAATGACTAGGATGACAAGCAAGCTTTTGGTGTCACACGTAAGGTGTTGGGGTCGTTCATATTCTCCTGAGTTGCAGGGTAACTGATAAATGGACAGTGGCACACAGGAATATCTGTTTGTTGGCACTCATTAGCCCTCTGCACAGACATAGGCTAACGTGCAATGAATTTGCCCCAGGAATGTGTGAGGTCTTTGTTAAAGATGTTACAGGAGCAAATGGACATTCACCCACTCTGATTTATGGTTACTTTTTCAAATATCACAATCTGGGGCCAACATAAAATACACTACTCAGGATTGACTCCCAGGATTGGACGCGTTGCTATCAGTGTCTTCTACGGTCACCCGTGGCCTAAGTGCCCAGAAAACAGCATCTCTGGAAAGTTTGCTGGTTGAAATGTTCCAGAAGCTGTTTGCATAAAGGATTTCTGCTTCAGACCCATGCTCTATGTATCAATAACCATGGATCACCACTTGAGTCTCTTCGCTGACTTACCTGGCATCCTTTTCTACATTTTATTACTCTTCTGGTGGGCCATCAATTTGGCTGGTTATACTATCTGACTGTGTATAAGACCACATATTGTTTTCATTTTCAGATTCTGCAAGAATGTGAACTTTATGAACAGAGTAGTAAAAATACTGATTTTTCACATTATGTTTTTGTTGTGTTTTTTTTTAATGTTTTCAAATATTTTTGCAGTGGATAAACCCCACTTATGACTTCTTAAAAAATTCTGTTTGTTTTCAGGGTTACAGTGGTATGAGTCAGGAGATTGAGAGAAAAAAGAAAAACACTTACATGAGCATTAAGTTTCTCCTGGGAGGCTTTGACTTCAGTTTGCAACTTCTCAATGCACTGGAAAGAGAAGGGGTAGGAGAACACGTGTGTAAGTCTTCATGGTCAGAGCATCCCACATGTAAATGTGTGCCTGTTCTCAATCTACTAACTGGCAGCATTATCATCTCAGCTAGGTGTTGCGGAAAACTGTACTAGAGAGGTCATTTGCCCATTCCTCTTCCTCTTCTATTCTGTGAGAGAACCTGAGGGCAACGTACAAAATATATTAACTGCTGGGAAGTGGTACGGGAAAACGATAGCTTGAGGTACTGAGGTGTGAGTGTGTGCGTGTGTGTGTGTGTACACATGTATATGGGCACGTAAGTATAAGTATATGTTTTATAAGAAGCATATCCATAGGCATATACCAACTCTGTGGATTGAACAAGAGGCAAATTTATACAAAAATTTATACATAAGTTTTCAGGGATGTATCACTTTACAAATCAAAAGCATATGTATATTGGATAGCTTGTTTGAACTTGACACAGCTAGGACTCAATTGAGAAAATACCTCAATTAGAACTGTGTATAAGACATTTTATTAATTCGTGATTGGTGGGGGAAGGGCCCAGCCAATTACACTTGGTGCCAACCCTGGGCTCGTGGTCCTGGGTTTTATAAGAAAGCAGGCTGAGCCAGATATGGGGACCAAGCCTGTAAGTGGCACTCCTCTATGGCCCTGGTGTCAGCTCCTGCCTTCAGGTTCCTGCCCTGTCCAAGTTCCTGTCCTGAGCAATATGGAAGTGTAATAAATAAAACCTTTTCTCCTCAACTTGATTTTGGTCACTGTATTTTGTCATAACAATAGTAACCGTAACTAAGACAACATATATAACTTTAAGATTCATTGTTTTATTTTACAGAAGTAAATCCTTCTAACCTTGAAAACTAAAACACATGTGTACAGTTGACATCATCAAAATAGACTATGAAGTAAATATTGCCCAAAAAAGATACATTATCAAAGAAAGCTTAAAATTTAACTTAAAATTCAAATCTGCCAATGTTCACCAAGAAATAAAGTTAGCTTTCCCAAATGAGAATGCTAAATCTACCCCCATTAACTCAAATTTGACCTTAATATTTTTTTAATGCTAAAGATTAAACTCAGGTCCTTGTACAGTCTGAGCAAATCTCTAGAGTTAACACTTTTTAAGTTAAAAGTTTGGGGTCTGGAACTTCCAATGAACTAGGCCCAGGTCCCTATCCCAATACACCAATTAAGGGAAATAATCGTAAACAGAAGAGAAAGAAGATGAATCTAGCATGGCCACCTTGGGAAGAGGAGCAAATATAAGCTCCAGTGACACCCCCAGCCCCGTCGGATTTTTAGAGTACCAGTGTGAAACTAGAAGGCAAGAAGTCTTCCCAGTGAAGCACTCTAGGTCAAGATGTGATCCACCCATCTGGCCCACCACCTCCTGCACGATGGTTCTCTCCTCCATTAAGCTGTTAATTTTAGAATGCAGCCTCACTCTTGTGGCCAGCTGCCCTCATCTGGAGGAAATGCTTTCTTTCTCCCAGATCTTGGTCTTCTAGAATCCTAGGTGACTGTAGGTTTTGACAATGACTTATTTCTATGCCTTCAGCCAAAGAGACAGACAGAAATGCAGGCAGAGCTGTACATTTTCCCTTAGTTACCTGTGAGCCACAGGGACAAGTCAACACTTTTAGTAGGAACAGCTTCAAGAGCTTGTTACTACTGACTGTCAGCCCCAGCCATTTGAATGAGAACTTTCAACCCAGCAATGGTTTACCGACTTGTCATATACGGTTAAATAACACTTAAAAGAGATGAACTTTCTTCCACGTACCTTGTCTTTCTCAAGGACCATGTTTTCATACAACTCTCCACCAACATTCTTTCGGTTCACATCCTCTAGCCTTCCCTCCAGCATGGAAACCTTCTCAAGTAGTTGTGATTTCATTGCTTCAGAAGCTGTAAGCTAAAGATACGCTGTTGTCAGGACATGGGATTCAGTGATACTTTAAAGGCTCCTCTTGAAAGGTCGACTTAGGAGTGAATTGTCTTCTACTAAGGTCTGTTAAATCTTTCCATAAAGGGCTTCTGCAACCTTTTCTACAAAGGACAAGCAATGAAAGAAAAGGAGAAACCTCATTGATTTCATTACTTCTAACACAGTCATGATGCAGGAGACATCTCCCTTTGACAGGCTCTCAGCACTCAACCTCCTCTTCAATCTGAGGTCCCACTGCTGGCACAGCTGCCTCTGAAACCCATCTTATGATCACTCCAGGTTCTCAAAACTTAACTCCTGGAAGTCTGTAGCTCGTCAGAGTGTATGGGATCTCACTCACTCAAACACCTTAAGTGCAAACCATGTTAGAGGCAGAGGGGAAGGTTGGAAGTTAACTGTTTCAAGTTGAAGTCTTATTAAAGCCAGATCTATGCAAACCACAACCAAAATGCCCTTTTGTGCTTGTTCAACTGCTAAGGTCTCTCTTGAGGGTGTGGCTTGATGGCCCTAGTCCCTCAGAGACTGCGGCGCGCCTCCCTGCTTCCTCCATCGACCAGCAAGAAAGACACGCCACCACCGGGATCTTCCCAGTCAGCTTTATTCAGGAGCGCCTTGATAGTTGATTCCCAGGACTCTGGACAGCAGCAGAGCTGCTGCTTTTATACATTCCCAGGGAAGGGGGAGGGGTGTCATAGTGGTTGCTGATTCGTGCACCAAGCCACACCTCATTTGCATGTGACCCGTTCATTGGTGCCACAAGCCACAGCCATTAGCATATTTTCCCTTCATTGGTACTACAAGCAGTGCCTCATTAGCATATTTTCCCTTTGGGAGGGGCTACTGCCAGAGGAGGGCCTGAGGAGAGAGCTGTGCATGCGCACTAGGCTCTCCTCCCTGGCAGCCTGCCGGTCCCGCTATCTTGTAATGGGGTGGAGCCACAGGCTCCCCGGAGCCGGACGGCCTTCCCAGAGCTCGGGCGGCAGCCTTCCCGGAGCTAGGGCAGCAGCCTTCCTGGGAGCCGGTGGGCGGCCGCTTTCCCGAGGCTCCGGAGGCCGGCGGGCGGCAGCTTTCCCGAGGCTCCGGCAGCCGGCGCGGCCTTCGCCGAGGCAGCAGCTTCCTACAAGAGACCTGACTCCCTGACTGGCGCTTCCTTACTCTCAGACAGCTTTCTGTGCTGTCTCTGAAGCTCAGTAGCACCTTTGAGAGTCACTAAAATCTCTCAGTATCTTTTGAAGCATAGATTATCTCTGAGTACCTCGTCCTGGATGTTACTGCAAAGTATACTTTTTTTCTTTAAAAAATCACTGCTTTTAAGTAGTTTATCATATGAAGAGAGCTATCTGAAAGGAAATGGTTGAGCTATCATACCTTACACTACACGTGGGCTTCCCCAGTCTATCTACACAAGCATTCATTTCACCCAAATTTGTTCAGTTGGAACTCAACACAGCCACTGTGTTATGTGCTGGAGTCCCTAAGGTGCATACCCAGGGCGAGAAGAAACGCTCATTCCAAGAACTGTTGGTGATACCTTTCCATTCTCAGCTTTACAGAAGGCTTAGTGTGTTTTATGGCCACTAAGGCAGTTGACTCTTGGGCCCATGTTGACTTGGGATGTGCTCTGGCTTCTCTGAGCCCACTTCTGTCTTTCTAAAGTAGACTAACTAATGATGTGGACTCTGTCAGAGCCTTTAGAGGGAAATCTCAGTTTTGCTAAGTGCTTGAGGTGAGTTGCTGGGCCTCTCATTTCCCTTTGCAATGACAGTGGGGAAGAAAAGAATATTACCTAACGCATGAAAAGTACGTGTGTTCACAAAAGAGTACCACTCATCAGGGAACCTGCAACATATTAAGTACTGAATATTATAACTCTCATTGTTCTTCTGCCTCTTCTAATCACTACCAGCATCCATTTCAGTGTTAAAAATATCTTATTATTCCTTGAGTGTTTCAAACACTGGATGTTGACCATATTTACCCCTTCCCATAGCATCCTACATCTATCCCTGATTCTATACCTACCTGATTGTATGTAAAAGAACCCATCAAGTCCAACTAATGTTGCTTTTTACCCTTGGGAATGTGGCCTTCCAAAGGAGATAGCTGGACATACAATAGACCACATCATTAAGGAAAACTAAACTTCACTCTCTCAAAAGCTAGGTCCTCATCTAGGGATAAGACCTTGTGCCTCATCTCCACCATGCGGGATCCCATCCAGCTTGATCTTGGACTGTTGTTGTTATTGTTGTTCATGCTATGACAACCAGTGTGGGTTTGTATGTACAATGGCCTTACTATATCTGGAAAACACTGCTTGCAGGTAGTCATCACTGCCTGTGGTCTTTGTATTCTTTCTGACCCCTCTTCCACAACGATCTCTGAAACATGGGAGGAGGGGTGTAAGATCTCTCTTCTCTCCTCTCTCTCTCTCTCTCTCTCTCTCTCTCTCAATTGAATTTGGTTTGTTAACTTTGTGTCATTATTAGAGAAAGCTTCTTTATGGGATTATTTTTCCCCAGTTAGGTATATTTTATTTCAATATCTTGTCTGCTGTGTAAAATATCTTGCCATTATTTGATTGTTTTTCTTGTACATCTATTTTCAGTTGTTTAGAGGGTCCCTATTCCTTCACTGAATAATTATTTATTTAGTCATTTGTTACAAAAATAAATATGTTATTTGTTCTACATAAGAAATAGAAGATTAAAAGTGAAACTATTATTCTTACCTTCAAAAAATATTCACATTTTAACTGGAAAGGCAGACAGTTTAAAAATAAATATCACACAATGTGGAACTGTATATATAAATAATGAAGAACTATATCAATAATTGTTCACATTTATTATAGAATTACTGTGTAGCAGACATTCTACAAAACCTTTTACTCTTAAATTATTCTAGCACCCCGGTTTCATTCCTTGAGAAGTTTACACTGTTGTTTTTCCCAGTTTATAGGCAGTAGGTTGAGTTTCAACCAGATTGAACTTTCCTTTGGAGATACGTTCTCTTAACTACTAGATAGTAGCCATCCTACCAATGCCAGACAAGCCCAGCACTGGACGACCCACACTTTGGAAGGACGAGTAACAGGAAAACCAGATTCCCGAGAGTAATATTAAAATGATTTATCACTAGACCTTGATGTCCAATCTACCTATAGCCAACAATGAGCCATAAAGAAGAGGATACCACTAAAGAAGTATCCAAGGAGTTGGGTTCTCTATTATTTGCTGCTGTTAAGTATTCTGCTGATAAACTATGTGATCCGTGAATTATGCTCAATCACTAATCAGAATTTGGGGGAAAAAAGCATATATATATATATATGTGTGTGTGTGTGTGTGTATACATATACATATATATATATATATATATATGTGTGTGTGTGTGTGTGTGTGTGTGTGTGTGTGTGTATATATATATATATATATATATATATATATATATATATATATATATATATATATATGTCTTGTAGGCCCATGGTGATATTTTGTACATATATTATATTGGATGCTATCCATAAAGGTTGTATTACTCCATCACCTGGAACCCCAGTGTGCGTGTGTGTATGTGTATGTGTGTGTGTGTGTGTGTGTGTGTGTGTGTGTGTATTGGTATTACCTCTTTAAAGACTGAAGGACTAGATACTCAGTGGTGAACTGACTTATTGAAGATAGGTCATAGTTGAAGGACTCTTCCTGTCAACTGGAGTCACTCAAGCTGGAGAGCTGTGGTATCACATCAGCCAGCTGCAAGGATCTGTGTGACGTTGTGGCCTCCAAAGCCTCGCTGCAGGAACTGGACTTGGGCAGCAACAAGCTGCGTAATGCAGGCACTGCAGCACTGTGCCCAGGACTGCTGCTTCCCAGATGTAAGCTCAGGACCCTGTGGCTCTGGGAGTGTGATGTCACTGCAGAGGACTGCAAGGAACAGTGCTGTGCCCTCAGGGCCAAGCAGAGCCTGAAGGAACTCAGCCTGGCTGGCAATCAGCTGAAGGATGAGGGGGCCCGGCTGCTGTGTAAGAGCCTATTAGAGCCTGGCTGTCAGCTGAGTCACTGTGGGTAAAGACCTGTGGCTGCACAGCTGCCTCTCATCTCTACTTCTGCTCAATGTTGACCAAAGACCCTTCTCTGATGGAGCTGCAAATGAGCAGCAACCCACTGGGAGTCCAGGAGCTTTGCAAGGCCCTGGGCCAGCCAGACCCAGCGCTGCCTGTGCTTTGGCTGAGAGACTGGGATGTGACAGACAGTGGTTGCAGTAGCCTTGCCACTGGCCTGCTGGCCAACCGCAGCCTGAGGGATCTGGACCTCAGTAACAACTGCATGGGGGGCTCAGGTGTCCTGTAACTGCTGGAGAGCCTCAAACAGCCCAGCTGTGCCCGTCAGCAGAGTATCCTGTGTGACATTTACTGGGCAGATGAGGTGGAAGATCAGCTTCAGGCCCTGGAGAAGGAAAGGCCTTCCCTGAGGACTATTTCCTGAGATGTGCATCTCTGGACACAGCAATCCAGCCCCAGGGGCAGCCAGCAGGATCTCTGGCTCTGGGTGTCCTAGTGTTGACCGGCAGTAAGCAATCTGATCTTACTTCAGTAGAAAACTTTAAGACACTTTATAACTATTAAAACATTTTGTTGGCAAACAAAACAAAACAAAACACCTCATAGCTAATCAAATGGATTAGACTCAGACGACTTTGGTCTGCCTCCAGTCACTGGACTCTTGGTCATGCTCAACCTTAGCTCTGAGGCTGCCTACCAAGATGAGCTCTGTGAAGTCTTTCTCAGAAGGTTGGGTCATCTACACGAGGAATTTCCTTTCTCTTCTACAAGTAAGAAATCTCCCTATCTTGCCCTTGCCTTCCTTTTAAGGTAGATATCCCTCTTCTTTGTATATAACAGTTTAACTCAGGCTCTATCTTCACTCCAAGTCAGGAGATTCATGTTTGAGTGCTGGGCCCACAATTCCTTGAGACTCTGATTTCAGGGCAGGAGGCTGCATTTTACTATGCTGCTTGGTGCTTTGCTATACTCTGACAGATTTGTTCCCCAGAAGTTCAGACTAAACTATAAATCTCCAAGGAAAATGTACTGAGAATTGGATGCACACTGACCACAGTGCCAGAGGTGGTAGGTGGTGGACCCCTGAAATCATAGTTCTGAGAAAGTGGAGGCAGGGGGAGCATGAGGTGAAGGCCTTTCTTATCTACATTGAGAGTTTGAGACAAATAAGGGTCACATAAAATCCTGTCTCAACACACACATGCAAATAAAATCACATTGGCTTGTACCAATCTTGGCTTTGAACTTCCTGTATTAGGTTTTTTTTTGTCTTTTGTTTTTGTTTTTTTGTTTGTTTGGTTGGTTTTTGGTTTTTCCAGACAGGGTTTTTCTATATAGCCCTGGCTGTCCTGGAACTCACTTTTGTAGACCAGGCTGGCCTTGAACTTGGAAATCTACCTGCCTCTGCCTCCCAAGTGCTGGGATTAAAGGTGTGCGCCACCACCGCTGGGCTCCTGCATTAGCTTTTTGAAATGTGTGTCTTGGTTATTGTTATGAATCATTGTCTCATAAAGCACAATAGAGGGGTTTTATTGTTTTCTTCTCATATGGATGGTTTGTGGCAAAACCTGGTGTGGCTGAGTTTGTGTGTCAACTTGACACAAACTGGAGTTATCACTGAGAAAGAAGCTTTATCTGGGGAAGTGCCTCCATGAGATCTAGCTGTGGGGCATTTTCTCAATTAGTGATTAAGGTGGAGAGGGCCCCTTGTGGGTGGTACCGTCTCTGGGCTGGTAGTCTTGGGTTCTATAAGAAAGCAAGCTGAGTAAGCCAGGGGAAGCAAGCCAGTAAAGAACATCTCTCCATGGCCTCTGCGTCAGCTCCTGCTTTCTTACCTGCTTGAGTGCCAGTCCTGACTTCCTTGGTGATGAACAGCAGTATGGAAGTGTAAGCTGGATAAACCCTTTCCTCCCCAACTTGCTTCTTGGTCATGATGTTTGTGCAGGAATAGAAGCCCTGACTAAGACACCTGGTAATTCACTCTTGGCATCTAAGATGTATCTGTGAACCTAGTTACTGGCAAGACAATTGGTAGTCCCTTCCCACTTGGCAAATGGCCTTGAAACAAGCCTGATAGAAAGGAAAAAAAAAGAAAAGAGAAGGAGATGTGATGGAGGGAAAATGAAAGGTCCATCTAACTTAGCAGCAGTTCTGGTTCTAGAAAAGTCCTTGATGAAGAAAAATGTTGATATCCAAAGAAATCTCTGTCATATCACTAACTATAGAAATAATAAAAAGGAACTTCAGTGACCATATAATAAGACATATAGTCTTTGCAAATTTGGTGCAAAGAAAAATACTAACTAAATGAACAACTGTCTTCAATGAGTGATATGGCCACTTCTTAGGAGTGGAAAGATAAGACCTGACACCTAGAATCTTTACATCACAGAAGTTAGCATGCCTAGTTCTCAATAAAATACTAACTTTCAAAATATAATATGCATTTTTCTTTGAGAAAACTCATTTACTAAAAGAAATTGACAGAAATTATTGTAGGGGTTCCTAAAGAATAAATGCTAGACTTTCTGAATAAAAACCCTGATGGTTAGTTTATGTAAATGTGCTCAGAGTTAAAAGCAAAACAGACAAAGATACCCATGAACAAAGCAGCAGTAAAGGAAACCTGGAGAATGATGTGTAAGTAAACAGGAAATGGCCAAAAGGTTATAGAAGGGAGCCAGGCAGACATTCAAGCCTTACTTTAGTGAAAATCCACTAGGAAGATGAGGTGAGGTTAGCAGATGGAAGCCAGAAGAGCGTTCGTTCTCTTTACCAATTCAGGTGAGTATAACAACAACTAATATAATCTGCATGCTTAAAGAATGAATATTATAAATGCATAATGTATCCATGTATCCCAAACTGGTCACTCTAGTCTCTTCTATTTCCTAGAAGAAAACCATGTCACCTCAGGTCACTCCAGCTTCCTAATTATCTCTAGATCTATTGCCCAAAGGAATAGGATCTCAACACATGCAGTCAGGGCAAGTTCAGTCTTTTGCACTCCACATCTAGCCCTCCCCAAATTCACATTGTGCTTAATACAAATACATCTGAGCTCAACAGCCACCGCCCCCCAAACTCTTAGCCTGCACAACCTTCAACTCTGGAGTCTAAGTTTCATCCAAGTATCATCTAAATCACAGATTAGTAAGATTCAAGACAGTTCATCTGGAAGAAATATTTTTCTCTAGCTTGTGAACCCAACAAGCCATATTGCCTTCAATCTATAGCAGCCAAACAGGCACAATATAAGCATTCCCACTCCACAAAGGAAAAAGAAGGAGAGAAGAACCCATACGCTTGCAGGGCATGACAACTACTCTTTGATGATGTGGTCTGGTTCTGTGGGGGCAGTGCTTGATCCTTTGCAGCTGTGCACAGTGTGACTCACACCCTGACTCCTCTGCTGCACAGAAGTCTCATCTCCAGGCCTCTGCCACAAAGGGGCCAGAATTCTACCCCATGAGTAGAAACCCCACAGTTTCAGGTGACCCCATCATCGTGGCTTGTTTGGCTCAGTGCGACTAAGGATAACATTTTTACATGTGCATAGCTTAAATGTCTGTTCTGTGGAATCTAAGAAATCAGAGACCCTCCTCTTCCTTCCATCCCGGCTCCATCACTTGTAACTGAAATTCTTGCTGTTCCTGTTGAGGGTGCTGAGTAGGACTGTGGTTCACACTCAGAACTATCTCCTTAGAGGACAGTTGCATGGCAACGCCCTTGGCATTCTCTGCAATGTAAATAAGCTGAGAACTTATTTTTCTTTGCTTATCTCTTGCTTATCTGCCTCTTCAACACTTAGAACTCTTTGCAGCCAAATATCCAGTTTCATTGCTGACATGTTTTCCACTCCTCACAACAGACTGTGAACACAGTTCAGCCAGGATCATCTTTCCTTCATTTTAAACACTATGTTTTCTTTCCCTCCCATGACCCTGTTAGAATCCACATTAATATTTTTACCAATATTCTTTCATGATGATTGGTCTTCTCAGAAAAGATGGAGCTTTCTCTCTGGCTCTCTGATTTTCTTTCCTGGATCTCATCTGATTTCATTTCATGGTAGTAACTACATTCCCCCACTACTGGGGATGTAACTAAGGCTAGTACATGCCAGGCAAATATTATATCCCTGATTTATGCCCTCCCAATACTTGTTAAGCATTTCTTTTAAAATTTCCAAGCCTTGACCCATCATGGTGCTCCAAATCTGTTTTTACATTTTAGACTTGTTACAATAGCATCCTATTTAAAAAAAAAAACATTTTCAAAGCCAGAGAGATGGCTCAGGACTTAAGAGCATTGGCTGCTCTTCCAGATGACCCAACGCTCAGTTCTAGGCATTCACATTGTAACTCACAACTGCCCACAACTCCAGGGCATCTCACACAATCTTGTGGACTCCATGAGCACTGTGCCTGTGCAGCTCACAGACATACATAAAGGCAAAGCACCAATATACATAAGATAAACATCAACCAATCAAAAACTTCCCTAAATTTTCATCTATTAAGTGTCTGGACGTGAGTGTGGATGTGCATGTAAGGGTTAGAGGGTGACCTGGAGAACTCTATTTTCTCCCTTCACCATGTGATTTCTAGGGAGTGGACTTGGAGTCATCAGCCTTGATGGCATGCACTTTGATTTACTAAACCATCTACCTGGCTCACTGTTACTATGATCTGAGTGGCTTGATGGCCCACACCTTTAATCCCAGCACTTGGGAGGCAGAAAAACCAAAAAAAAATTTTTTATATTTCACTGTTGTAAAGTCTAAGGACAAGGTCCCAGTTTAGTCAGTGGTAAAGAGATTCTTCCTTCTGCCATCTCTCTGCTATAGACTCACAAAGTGAGGGGGAGAGAATCTCTTATAAGAGTAGTAATGTCACTGTGGAGATGCCACTCTGATGAGCTCATCTAAACTTAATGGCATCACAAAGGCTGTATCTTCAAGTATCGTCAAATTAGAGTTGCAGGATTTTACATGTGAATTCTGGATCAGGGGACATACATCTCATGAAAATTGTAATAGGGCACTAGGATCATCTATTGGGAGAAGCACAAAGAAAGAGAGAAAGAAAGAAAGAAAGAAAGAAAGAAAGAAAGAAAGAAAGAAAGAAAGAAAGAATCCAAGAGGCCTATGAGATGCCATCAAGTGCCCTAATACATATTTGGGAGGACATTGACATATGTAAGATAAAAATAAACCATAAGAGAAAATCAAATTGTTCATTAGAAGTTATCACACAGAAACAAAGCACAAAAGTCATAAAAATGCACAAACAACAAAGCAAAATGCATATTTCATTATTCATAATACTTTAACTATCAGTGGCTCCAACCTCCCAGTTTTAAAAAAAAGACTAAAAGATATGATCAAACAATATGCTACCTACAGTTGACAGACTTGATGTTCAAACAGGCTAAAAGTGAAAGAGAAGGCACCATGTGCCTGCAACAGCCAAGAGAACTACTTCCTATTATGGGCCTGTGAGATAGCTCAGTGGATAAAAGTACCTTGTCACCAATCCTTACAGCACGAGTTCTAACCCCAGACCCCACATGCTAGGAGAGAACTGATGTCCTTAAGCTTTCCTCTGACTTCACATACACTGTGATAACACACACACATTCTCACATGAAAAGATATATGTAATGAAAATGTTTGGAATAGTGTTCTTCTGAAGTATTTTTATACAAAGTCATTATATGTTAATTAACAAAATATCATTTTATCAAGATTAGAAGATTATAAGTGAGCCAAACGGGAAAACCAAAGTACGGGAGGCAGCCGTAACAGTATTTAGGAAAGAGATTGTAGTCTGGCAAGGTTAGTTAGAAGGTAAAACACACAACTGAAATGACAAGCAATAAGCAGTTAAAACAAACAAACAAAAAATCTGTAATAAGATACTGAAAAACACATCTTAGTAAATTTAACCAAGGAAGTGAAAGGCTGGTATGTTGAAACTGCAAATGTTACTGAAAGAAATTAAATAAGACCTAAATACACGGAGAGAGATATAATGTTCATAGATTAAAACATTTAATAATGCTAAGTTGCCAACACCCCTATAAATTAAATGTAACCACTATTAAAGTTACAGATTTTATTTCAGAATGAACAAATTGATTGTTTAACTCTTACGGAGCACCAAGGAATTCAATTATTCAAAATCACCTTATAAAAGAAGATGATGTAAGATGAACACCTCCCAATTTCAGAGCTTACACAGATCTGTAATAGTCAAAATCGTGTCAGGCTGGGACAAGGACAGACATATGAACTGATAGAATATAATTAAGTCCAAAGACCTAACAGATTCTTGTCTAGTGTGCCAAAAAGATTACTATGAAGATTTTCCTTAAAAAATTATTTGGACAACTAAGTAATATATTGCAAAAACCTGGTATTGGACATCTACCACAATTTATATAAAAATCAATTCAAATGAATTAATGACTAAATAAGCAAAGCTATAGAATTATTTGGTGATAACATACTATTGAATGCTCAAGATCTTGGACTTGGCAATGAATGTCCTAGTGTTTCTGTTGCTAAGGTAACATGCACCCTGACCAAAAGCAACTTTGGAGAGGAAAAGATTTATTTGACTTTCATGTCTCAATAACAGTCTCTCATGAAGGAATATCGAGGCAGGCACCTGGAGGCAGGCACCTGGAGGCAGGCACCTGGAGGCAGGCACCTAGAGGCAGGAGCTGATTCAGAGGCTGTGGGGGAGAGCAGCTTATTGGCATGTTCCTCATGGCTTGCTCAGCCTGCTTTCTTACAGAATCCAATACCACCTACCCAGGGGAGACACGGCCCATAGTGAGCTATGCCCTCCCATATCAATAATTTAGCAAGAAAATATCTCACAGGCTCGCCTACAGACCAATCTGAAAAAAGCAGCTCTTTGAGTTTCTATACTTTCCCCCAAAGCTCTATTTTTGTAAAGTAGGCAAAAGATAACCAGCACAATTAACCCTTTCTCAGAATAACATCAGATCTCTTCAAAAACTCTAAAAAAGCATGCAAGCATAGAAATACTATATGCATTTACACATACAAATGTTATATATATTTTAAGTACTGAATATAAATAACAGTCAACCATGGTTGCTTTATCAAACAAAGCTACCTTTTAAAATTAATGGAAAAACAAGGGTATGTCATGATCAGCACAATTTAAGACAGGCCATGACCAAGGCAGCAGAGCAGAAACCAGAAGATACTTAAAGGAATACTATGCAGAGAAGAGGAAGTCTTGAGTCTAGATTACAAGAGTGCAGGAAAGAATAAATTTCATGAAGGAATTAGGCAGACAAAGGACAGCAGAGAGCTGTTACTCTATCTCTCAATAAATGTTCCTTGCTCACCCTTACAAATGAGGAAAGGAAAGGTAGGACCCCATCAGGTCCAACACACCTCTATTTGTAGGGAAGAAATAAGGAACAAACAATAATCCAACCAACCAGGAAACGACCAACAAAATCACAGTAATCAATGAACATCTCTCAAAAATAAATGTAAAGCTGGGCGTGGTGGCGCACACCTTTAATCCCAGCATTTGGGAGGCAGAGGCAGGCAGATTTCTGAGTTCGAGGCCAGCCTGGTCTACAGAGTGAGTTCCAGGACAGCCAGGGCTACACAGAGAAACCCTATCTTGAAAAACCTAAAATAAATAGATAGATAGATAGATAGATAGATAGATAGATAGATAGATAGATAAATAAATGTAAATGGCCTGAAGTTGCCAGGAAAGAGAAGCTGACTGGTCGACTGGATTTAAAAACAAAACAAAACAAAACAAAACAACTAGATCCAACTATCTGTGGTCTCCAGGAAACAGATCTCTCTCTGATAAGGACATTCACTGGGTGAGAGTTAAAAGACAGAAAGCAATCTTCAAGTAAATAGTAGTAGAAAAGCAGGTTGCATAGCTATTCTGAAATCTGATAAAATAACCTTCGAACCAAAAATGAGTTGCAAGAGATTAAGAACATCACTCTATGCTAAGGAAGTGAACAGTTCCCTAAGAAAGTGTGACAACTGTAAAGGCATATGCACCAAATATTGGCATGCCCACTTTCATAAAAACAAAACAAAACACTAATGGACATAAAATATCAGATTAGACCTTGTACAATGCTGGTGATTAGCATACGGTGCCTTCATTTTTAAATCGGTCATCCAAACTAAATACCAACAAAGAAACCTCCACGTTACATTGCACCAGCAGACATAAAGACAGTCCTTCATGGAGCATGAATGGAGCAGACATCCTGCTCAGTATGCCCCAGAGCCTTTTCTATAGCAGATTGTATTCTATGCCAAAACACATCCTACCAAATACAGAGAAGCAAAATAATCCTTATTTTTCTGATAGCTTTTCCCCTGTTTATCCCTTGAATTAAAACCCAGCTTGAGCACAGAAGCCACATGTGAAAAGGAGCTTGGCTTTGCCCAGCCCCGGCACTTGAATCATGGCTGAAATAGTAGTTTATGCCTGCATGTCATGTTTGTCTGACATGCAGGCATAAACTACTATTTTAGAAATAGCCTTATAATGCAGTAGAGACACCTGAAGCTCAAAGAGAAGACTTTTACCAGTGTTTTGAAAAGACTCCAGGATGTTGTCTGCCTGCATGTGGTGCTTGGCCTTCTGGCAGGTATCTTACAAGGTGGTACACATTTGGTGTATAGAAGTGGGTAAGGCAGCAGTGAATGATACTCACACTCTGGGTGAGTACTGCTGACTGACTGAATTAACCCTGAAGCATCCGTCCTCTGACCTTGCTGTTACGTGAGATGGTAGCCAAGCTTGTTGTATTGTTAACTGAGTTTCTGCTTTGTGAAAAGCATCCAGAATGGATTAACAGAGATGTCCTTCGTATTTCCAAAGGCCATTCTTTTAAATTTTGTCATCTCTTCTTACCACAAAGCTTTTGCTTCTGCTGACTTTTCTCTGACATCACCAGATTCACTCTATGACTTTCGTATTGCCCTTTCTAGATGATTCTGCTCAGCATATGAAAAAAATAAATGAACAATGCCATTGAACTTCTCCCTTCTCTCTTCCCTCAGTTATCATCCCATTCCCTTGCTTCTTGCTCAGTCAGACATCTTCACACAAGTGTCCATTCATATTCTCTCTTTCAGGAGTCACAAAATTGATCTATGCCACTGGAGAGTCAGAGTTATCTAGTGTTTCATTCACAGATGGACTCTACAAATTCAAAAGGAGTCAACATACCCTATCTCTTCCTGTTTCCGTATTTCAGCACTTACGCCTGTGCTGGCCCCATTATTTCCCAATAGAAACTAGCCATCTTCACACAGCAAAGATGCTACTTACCTACCTACAGACTCAAAAGTGAAACAATTCATTTTCCATGCAAAATTGAAAAAGGACTCTCCATGGCATCTTAGGTCATATAATTTCACCCGGATCAATCTTCACAGTCAAGAAGATGGGCTACCATCATTATCTAGACTTAAGTCATATTCTTTAAAGTTGGTCCTTCTAGTCATGAGCACCATGATTCACAATCATGGGTTGTTATGAGATTGGAGTCCAAAGGTGGCAGTTCCAGGAATTGGCCAATTATGGCCCATCATGTGAATACTCAGGATAATTACAATGTTATTCTATATGCATATACACACCACCTTGTTATTTTCCTACCACTGTGATGAGACACCATGACCAAGGTAACTTATAACAGAAAGAGTTTACTGGGGTTTACAGTTCTAGAGGGTAGGTCCATGAACATCGTGTCAGGGAGCATGGACTCATGCAGATATGGTGTTGAAGCAGTTAATGAGAGATTACAGCCTGATCTATAAGCAGACAGGGAGAGAGACATTGGGAAGGGTATGGGCTTTTGAAACCTCAAAGTGACATAGCTCTTCTTACACGGCTACACCTCCTAGTGCTTTCTAAACAGTTCCAATAACTGGGACAAAATATTAGAGTATATATATATTACTGTATATTGTATACATACTATATATATTTTGCATATATATGCAAAAACATGTGTATACACACATATGCTCTTATAATATATGAATTGCCCAAAATGTTCTTACATAGTATGATGTATATATCCTGTATTTACTACAAAATGCACCCACCCCTTCCCCAAAGGAGGCACAACAAAATGATATTGACTTACTTCATCTGGCTTCACACTCAAGTCTCCAAGCTGCTTTTACTCCCCTATGGAATCACAGTTCACATAAGAATTCTCATGAAATGGCATTTCAAAACCAAATTTAAAATGTGTCGTGCTTAATGTGCCCAATATACAGAAGAAGATAGGGCAATGTGGGCAAGGATAAAGAATCTGTAGCTGTCACCAGCCGTGGCAATTGCCACATTGAACCCCTCATATGGAGAAAGGCTGCATTATCCTGGCTATGCAATGAGTAGACGTAGAACAACTGCTTGACTCTGCTCTGACCATTGGGAACCTTCCTCCTCTTCCTCATGCCTCTATCTAAGAAAAGAACAAGGGGATTTTGTCAGCGAAGCATCACTGATTTCTCAAGCCCACTCCAGTTGTACTTTAGAGGTCTAAAGCAACTTGGCTTTAACATAATTCGCTGGCTCATCTCATCAGGAAGTAGAGACACTCTTGGAGTCTGAATCTTATGTTAGGTTTTCAGAGATTCCTTCCTCTTCTGTCATTGGCTCCCTGCTGGGTATTTCTGTCTCCTTTCCTGCCCAGCCTTCTTTTTCATCCCTCCCCCTTTCCTTCCTCATACACATACATATCACAATGGAAAAAAGTTTCCTCAGTTACTTCTCTTTTAGTCGGGCTCTGTCCTCCTGTGGTCTGCTGGTTCTTACTGTATCAAGTTCCTACCATTCTCAGTTCAGCAAATGCAGTGCTCCCTTTCTGGCCATTGTATTCAATCTCACAGTATAAAATAATGGACATCTGAGGACTCCATGCCTCTTTGAACATTCTCCTCTTTCTGCCTCCAGAACATTTTCTGGATTTCTCCTGTAGCTTTGGCTGGATTCTTGCTGGTCTTCCAATCTTCTGACTGTAGAATTCAAAGGGCTTCATCTTAGGCACTGCTCTCTGCTTTGTGCACAGACATGTAGAGAGACCTCTATGTAATCCTGTTGACAATCATGGTTTAAACACTAATTATATGTTAATGACTCAATATTTTTTGTAATTAGCCACTCGATTTTAACTCATACATATACACACATACTGAGAAATTTGCTTAATATGTTACTAGATCATATGCTAGGCATGATAGAATTACTGAACTCAAAATGGATATACTTGCAACTAGTACTTTCCTCCCCTCTCAGAAAGTGGAGTTGAAGCCATGGAGCAAGCTAAGACTGGACATTCATCCAGCCATCAAATACAATTGTTAAAATCACCCTATTAAGTAATATGGAATTACAGGTTCATTTATGGCTTCTTGTCTGCATTCCTAGATTTTCTGCCTCACAACCTACACATAGATTTTTCAGCAAGTAATTGTATAAACTAGATTTTCACAAAATTGCTCAAAACCAAAATCTAACCAAGTTTTGCAGAGCTCAGTTTATAGAGGAAAAAACTTTGAAAACAAAGGCTACCCATGTGCTAAGTGCTTTACCTGCTGGTGTAGACCATTACTACAGATTATGCGGCTCTGGAGCAATAAATAAAAGATGAAATAGAGATACCATAATAATTCCTATCCCACCAGTAGACAGGAGGGAACCTGATGCCTGAAGATCCACTTGGACTCACAAAACCAATTTGATGTAATTTAAAAATACACTTAAAGAAACAACAAATTCCCCCGTCCTATCCTGTGTCTTAGATCATTGAAAACAGATGTCTGGATTCATTAATGATTTGCCTTGAACAGGTTTTTTTCCCAAGCACTTCTGTGTTTGTGTACAATTTAAATAGTACTTCAGGACACAACTGAGAGCAGAGTCACTCCTATGTTAGGGTAACAGGGCTGCTGCAAAGAAGACCACACACCGGGTGACTTAAACAGCACGATTGTCAAGGCTGATGGTTGTATCTAAGTGCCAGCAGGATCAATTCCTCCTTTGGGCTATGAGGGAGAACTGATTCTGTTTCTCTTCCCTCCCAGCTGCTGGCTTATTGGAAATTTCTGGTGCACTTTGGCTGATAGAATAATCCCCCTGGTTTCTGCCTTCATCCTGGCATGGCTTTCTCACACATGAATATCTACAGCTTCCATTTTCACTTTTAATTGGGATCCCATCATTTTAGATGGACAGCTTGCTCACTCTACTACCGGGCAGCCACATCTCAGCCAATTATATCTACAATGAGCCCATTTCCAAGTAGAGCCAGATTCTCAGCTACACAGAGTTAGAATGCCAACAAATGAATTTCAGGGGGACACAATTCAACTCATAGCACACCCAAATTATTTGAGAGGGGAAACCCCTGCACAGCACAGAACAACTCAGGCTCTGGGTGAAGATGGAGAGAAGTCGTCACCTTCACAACACAGAACAACTCAGGCTCTGGGTGAAGATGGAGAGAAATCGTCACCAAAAAGGCCAAATAATAATTGAAACATAGAGGCCCAGTCACAGAGATTCCAAATTTTTACTTAATGTGCATGGGTGTGTGTGTGTGTGTGTGTGTGTGTGTGTGTGTGTAGGGGTGCATCCATGTGTGCACACACACATGTAGATAATACTAGAGAGAAATGAAGAACCATGAGAAGAGGTGAGGTGATTGATCGACTTGGCTATGAAAGTCAGTGTTTGAGTGTAAAACTTGAAAAACAGTAGCATCAAGTTGTGAGGCACTGAAGTCAGCATGATATTAGGCATAGTACAACAAAAACAAACAAACAAACAAACAAGCAAACAAGCACATAGCTATTCTTGCTGATCAGAAAGTGCCCAATACACAAACTTAAATGTACTAGAAATAGCAGCTTATTTATTTCAATTCAGAGTCTAACCCTTAGGCAAACAACCAACCAATAAATACTTCTTAAAGACCTTCTGGTGAAATGTGTGTGTGCCCTACCTTGTAACTCCACAATGTAAAACAGTGATCTTTGTAGGCTATGCCTTGCACTCAGAGACTCCATTTTAAGGACAGCATTTAATTCCATTTTGAAAATAGAGGCTCTTTACCTTGGTGGACATATATACACCTTGGTGGACATACAAATAACATTATTTGTCTAGAATCACCCACAAGGTGCCTAATGATATCTAACATAGTCTTAAAAGTAAGAGTCCAGCCCTGTACATTTATCGAAGAAAACTGGGACTATAGGAGCACATGAACATATTAAAGTCTTATCAGGAAAGTTGGGCCAGCTACATTGTCAGGCACAGTAGACTGAGGAAAGAGAATGACATTCCCACTTTGACCTCATAAAGAGGAGGAGCCACATTGGTGACACCCAACTGACCTGTCTCTGACCACCCCATGAAAACTGTGAGCTCGATTTAAACTCTGCCACTGACATGGCTTATTCAAATCACCATCCATCCATCCATCCATCCATCCATCCATCTAACTACACACGAATCTGCCTGGCCCTGCCGTTCACTTATCTGCTTGATCAGTCATCTGAACCTGGACCTGCCCTTTATCTTTACAGTTTCCTCCACACCGTGCTTCTGAAGCTCCGCCCTGACTCTGCTACCCAGGTCTTAGGTAGCACAGCAACCCTGCAGACTGAGCTTGTCATCCTGGTCCTGAAGAGACTATCTTTGCTTATCTGTGCACTTCTGCCACTCAGGCTTCTAGGAAACTTATTTAAATCTGCTGTAGAGCCCTTTAATCCCTTTGCAAGTGTCCTGCAACATAGATAGATGATAGATAGATGATAGATAGATAGATAGATAGATGATAGATTAGGTAGACAGATGGGCAGACAGATATAGAGAAGTAGAAAATAGATAAAGTTACTGTGTGTTAGGTAATATGTCATCTGAGAGTTAATACTAGCAATTAAGATTGGAATAAGTAACCTGTATTTGTCTTGTCCAGGGATATCAAAGAAAGTGGGAATATTTGACATATTGCTGCCAAGAAACCTCCATACCACACAAACATATGCATGTTCCTGATGTACGCATGCGTGTATGTATGCAGCTCCCTCAGAACATTCACCAGGCTATTCATTCATCTGACAGCCTTCTAAAACTTCAAAGCATTAGAGAAGAAACTCTGGTCATGACTCAAAAATTTCTTGTCCACAAGACTAGATGCCATAAGTGAACTGATTGCAGATTCTGTAGGAACCAAGAGCCCATTGCTAGGACACAGAATGTCTCTAAGTTGGATACATTTGCAAAGCAACTTCATGGAGCGTAAAGCGGGCACTCTGATGGTGAGCCTCAGGAGTCGCCTTCCTGCTCTTCACATTAGGAAAGATGTGTCTTGATATCTTTGACGGACCCCCGTCCCCAAGACAAGGGGTGGTCCCTGCCCTAAAGTCCCTGTTTGTCACTTTGGAGGATTTAAAGGAAAGGTAAATAATTTCAGGAAAGCCCCCTGAGGGTAAGAACTGCAGAGAAGCCCTCTTTGAATGAAGAGGGCAACTGTCCCAGATGAGTTTGAAAGCAGGGAGTGGCTGTTTCCACTAGGATGCATTTACAGTTCAACCCCCTGCTACTTCAGAGTCTGTGAAAAGCCTGAAGAAAAGAGAACAGTCAAGATGAGGATTTACTAACAATGGGGTGGGGAAGACTCTGCATGCTCTCTGACTTAGGATGACACATCCCCTTTTGTTACCAAGAGAAGCCAGGTGTGGTACATGCTTAGGAGGAGACAAAGCTGAGAAAGGACAGAGTCCCTGGGGTTTGTTTCTTCGTTATTGGATACCAGACATAAACACAGACACAAAGCCTAAAGCAACAGGAAGATCCCAAGGTGGATGACATTGGAAACAGACAATACGAAACATCCTAGAACCTGAAATGAAAGTCCAAACCTGATCGATATTTCTCCCTCAGCATGAACAGGCAAGGATTTTCTGTTGTTTGTTTGTTTTTCATTTTAGGTTCTGTGTGTACTCCTTGGCACCTGTACACTATACCCTGACATCAAGTTATTCTCCACAAGCCGCCCCAACTCTTCAGGAGCGCACCAAACTAAGGCACAGTCCATGGAGGTAATTTCCGTGAACACTCCTACACTATCATTGAAACCAAGACTCTGGCAGCCACCTTAAGCTTCATCAGCAGGGCTCTGACCTCCGCTTGCCTTACACAACTCTGAAAAGGGCGCAGTTCATCTCGGAGTTGAAAATGCTCCCTTCAGTATCAACAATGCAGTATCAACTGAGGGCATGTCTGAGTGGGCCAGGGTTGTAAAAATATGCTTAAGAAGCTGAAGACAGGCAGTGGGAGAAGAGAATTTTCTAATGGGCGTGGACCAAACAGCCTCTGGGAAACTTAGATGCACAATGTGTAGAGGGAAGGAGAGTGGCTTGGAAAAGCGGTCTCCTGGTGTGGGCAGGTCGTTTAGGATGTGTGGTCTGTGCACAGTGAATAGGACCATTTTTATTTCATTGCTTCTCTCTTACTAATTGAGGGGCTGTTTCTTGTCTCATGATTTAGTAACCAGTAGCCCATGTTTATCAGTAAGGGAGGAGATTCAAGCCCTGCTTAAGGGTCCTGCTTAGCATTATTTGGTGTATCAATAAAACCTACTTGAACTTCCTTTGCATTTTATATAAAGTGATTTAAATCATGGGTCATGATCCCAAATAAAACATGTTCCTAAATCATATGCTTATAGAGTCATAAAACCAGCAGCTTTTAAACATTTCCCCCACCCCCAGAACCTTTTTGTTTTGTTTTGTAAATTAAGGCTAGTAAGGTCAATTGTCTTAGAAGGGAACCTACTACTGCCCCTTCACTAGACAGGCATACTTTCTAGCTGCGTTGTAAAACTTATCCTTATACCCACAGACAAATGTGGCTGTCACCCCTCATCAAAGAAGCTTGTCTTTTCAACAGAGACCATTACAGAAAACTGGTTAAAAATGCAGAGATACCAGATCAGGGACTGCCCAGCCCCAGTGGATACATCTTTAACACAACTCCTGTATCTAAGGCCAGAAAGATTGTAAGAGCCAAAGGACGATGTCGTCTGCTATGAGATGGCTCTCCATAATTGACAGGGAAGCTACACAATTTGACTGCCTAAACAAGACCTTAACAGTGAACGGTGCCATCAATAGGTAAGCTAGCCTGGAAATAGAGAAACTCACAGGGCCTCAGCCCTAGATAGAGAGCAACAGGCAAGGAGAAGAGATGAGAAAGAAGTAACACCCTTTAATGATGAACTCCTTAACTGGTTATCTCACGCCAAGTGCTCAGCCCTGAAATCATATACATACAAGTTACAAAAATGGACTCACCAGGTTGTATTTATGTGTGTGTGTGTGTATGTGTGTGTGTGTGTGTGTGTGTGTATGTGTGTGTGTGTGTGTGTGTGTGTGTGTGCATAGCAATGATAATCAAAGAAAAAGAGGTCATGAATTTGTGAGGGAGTGAGGGGTGTATCTGGGAGAGATTGAGGAAGGGGTCATGGGAGAGGCTATAGGAGCAAAAGGGAAGGGTATGAAATTGTGTGATAATATTTTAACTTAAAATCAATTTAATTTAAAACTCTGAGGACTTTTAATATTCTAAGTAAATATTGAAACTCATAAGGACTTTTTGTTATATTGGTTTTATCTACTGGTGTTTGCTATATTAAGAGTAAAAACATTTTTTTAAAGTATGTATACTGGTTCATTTCAAAATAATAAATACTGCATATGCTAACATAATAACATATCTTAATTAAAACCAGAGGTGGTATCCACTGCTACTCTCATTTCTCAGAGGTAGGTGGCTTAATACAGATCAAGACCAACCTAGTCTACACAGTTGAGTTCCCAACCAGCCAGGACTATGTGATGAGTTCCTCCCCCCAAAACAAACAAAACAAAACAGAAATCAGCATCACGACCACCACCACCAACAATAGTGATAAAAGAATTATATTGTTTTCTATTTTCCAAATCATAATATCTTTTTCTGTAGGGGACAGCCAGGTTTTCAAATGGGCTTTTCTGTTCAAAGTGTTGTATAGACACAGGACACTTGTGTCTTCTCATAAGAAGATGGTAGTACTAAAAACTCAATAACTTATTGATAATGTAAGGTGAATAACTCTACATTTGAAGATAGCCATGCTCAGGGTCCCTGGAATCTCATTTATAAAACCATCCGTAGACTGTTGCTTGCTGTTATTGTACCCACTTAAATAACTACGTGACTGACATTTTTATAGCTCCAGATATAAACAGTGAACTGTCCTATGGTTGGCAAACAGGAACTTTATACCCAGAACACAAAGTCATCTAACATTTTCTCCCTGAAACTCATGGGACTGAAAATGAGTATAAGAAAAAAAAAAAACAAACTATTTCTAAGAACAGGTTTAAGGCTACCATGCAGCTTCGAAGGCTAAAATCTCTTAGATCTAAGTAAGTCAAGTCACAACCCTGATGGGTAAACAGCGCATAGCATGGGTAGTAACAAGCCTCCTGGGAGCCTTTCTTGGGAACCACAAGTCTTTTCATGTAAAGATTCACTATAAGACAGTGAACCTCAAGTCACAGCCATCCGCATCTAGGAGACCAGGCTTGACTCCCACTTTTACTTCGTTAATCACTAAACACTACTGGTATGTATTTCTTGTCTCTGCTTTCTCTCCTTTATCACTGTCTTAGATCCTCACCATTTTAAAACTAGACTGTTACAAGTACCTATACAGTGATTTGTCCTCAGGAGCCTCAGCTTTGTCTCTTGAATACAAATCTGAAGTTGCCCCAACCCTTACATATTTCCTCCAGGCCCATTGCCTGCATGTCAACACCAACTGTTGTGTTGTGTCTGAAAGAGAAAGTCAGGCTTGCCTGATGCCAAAGCTTATGTTCTCCTTCTGGAAGAAGTGGAGCCTAAAAGATCTGGAAAGGTTTCTTGAGGCTTTCTGAATCCGGAGAAAGGATAAGAAAAGATCACAGGAACAGAACAGGGAACTTCCCAACAGGGCCAAAGGCAAAGAGTGCTAAAATTTGATCCTGAGGGACAGGCTCTTTTTTTTTTCTTAAAGAGAACAGATGGTACTTTAAAGACATTGTAAATGCTGTAAATTCTGTAGCTCAGAGAACTTATTGGTCTTGCAGAAGACCCAGGTTTGGTTGCCAGAAAACACATAGTGGTTCACAACCATCTACAACTTTAGTTCTAGGAGATTCTGATGATGTCCTTTGTTGGATTGCTTGGTTACCTAGCTAGCACACATGTGGTACACTTACATATATGCATGCATGCATGCAAAAAACAAAAACAAAAACAAAAACAAAAAACAACCTCATACACATGAAACACAAAAGCCATAGAAAAAGAAAGAAATGCTAAGAATAGTTGTCAGGGAGCATGGGTCCCTCCATATATTCTTTGGTTGGTGGTCCAGTCTTCAGGAACTCGGGGGTGGGGGTGGGGTTCTGTCCTGTTAACACTGTTGCTCCCTCCATGGGGCTGCAAACCCCTCAGCTCCTACCAAGGAACACTTGAATGGAATTGTTTGAGTCTTTTGTTGATGTGCTATTTGAGATGAGAAGGTGTTGGCTCACTCTAGAGGAAAGGGTCATCCATAGTACATGTAAGGTGTGGAAGCAGAAATGACTAAAGGAGCACAGCTTTCGCATTTTAACTGTGAGGTGTCAAGTAGCAATGACCACTAGCCTAGGGGATGGGGAGCAAGGAGCAGGATTGCGGTTGGAAGCTGATGTGTTGGAGAGGTAACACTTGAGTTGACTCTGGCAACTTGAAGAGACTCTTTAACAGGTGTCATGTCTAGGGGCAGGAAGAAAATCTGGGACAATGAAAACGTGGCTTTCTCAGGAGTCTGTACCCCGAACCAGATCACAAAGGGAGAAACAAGAAGGGAAGACAAGAGGCCTGTGAATCCACTGAGGGATTTCCATGGACAAAATGGCATACGATTTCATAGGACTGTTTGGGAAATGCATGAGTTATTATAGAGGGATACTTAGAAGAATGCTAGCTCACAGGTTCAATAAATATTTTCCTGAAAGAAGAAATGAGTGAATGAGAGCAAGAGCTTCAATGTTATGGCTGAGGTACAGATTAACCCTGACACCTGGCAGATCTGTGTGCTGGGAGCTCAGACTCCAGAGTGGCTGCTGCGGCATGCAGGAGATTGTTAAGGGGTGGGGTCTGGTGGCAAGGAGTGGGGACATGAGATCTACAGCTTCTGAAAGAATAGCAATAATGCTGCCTCACACAAGTGGCTTGAGTCCTGTGAAAATGGGGAATTCCTGGCAGAATGTTGTTTTAAGAAACCCGGGCATTCGCTCTGAATCCTTTTTCTGTATACACCACTCACCACTGTTCTGTGAGTTTTTGCTGTTGTGATATGATCCACCATGAGACTCTCACCAAGGCTAAAAAGATGTTGATACCATACTTCAGATTGTCTAGAACTATTGACTAAATAAACTTCCTTTCCTTATATAAAGCACTTACCCTCAGGTATTTTATTATAGCAGAGGAAGAATTAACTTATTTTACTTGCAAACACTAAGAAAAATGAGTTTACTGTTGCAGAAGAAACATAAAGAAAAAGTAGGTAAAGTCCATGTAAAGGCTATCTGCTCTTATCAGAGCCATGACTCCTAGGGGACAAGAACTTTTGCTTTGCCTTGTATGGGAAAATCACATTAATTAGCACCCAGTCAGCTATTTAAAACTGACCTTAGTTTGATCTTGACATTTACAAGCAAGAGGAAGTCTTCAGTTATGTAACAGGCCAGCAGTTCACTTAGCCAGCCTGTAACAACAACAGAAGCCAATCTGTTCTTGTGCCTGATTCCATTCAAAACAAAAAAAAAATCTCTTCAGTGACTTGAATTTTTGCCCATACATTGTCTAATTTATACCCAACAACCCAGTCACAGAGTGAAAGTTAACATCTGATTAAGGGGGGCTAGGTTTTATAATTAAAGCAAGCTCTAAAATCAGTCAAGACTTTGATTAACCCAATGAGGTTCCACATAACGAGACTTCCTAGTAGCACAGAGACCCATTGCAAACCAAACTGACTGTGTGTGCTTTTGTTGCATTGAAAGTAGACTTCAAACTATATCCGAAAACAAAAACCCATTCATAAAACCTCTGGCTTTCGTACTGGCATGCAGAGCATGATCTCTGAGCATTTCCAGAATGAATATCTCACATGCACTTGCATCAGGGGGCCTGTTGTTGCATCTGAACAATAAAGACGACCTAGAACTATTGTATTTGGTCACAATCCCAGCATGTATCAACATATTTTTAGCCATTCAATACACATCTCAGTGGCTACAGTTTTGTGAGAGATCAATGTTCTTTCTATATCTGAATTAAAAAAAAAAATCCAACACTAAGGTTTAAGAGAGAAAAATAATAGGAGGATACATAAAGTCTTTGATATGAAATGCTTAATTACTTCTTGGTTATTAGGATCAAACATGACATGCTAATACTTCAGGTTTCTCTTTCTTTCTTGTCCAAGCTAAAAGACAATGCACACACAAATGCTGGAGAAACAAGGCTAAACATTAGCCAAGTTTGTGAAACTCCCAAGAGAAAGTAAACGGCAGGATCCTCCCTACTCCTCTAGTGTGAGCTGCTCCCTTCAACCCACCAGCTGCCACCTGAGCTTCATTTCATTGTTTATTGCACACTCCTGCCAAGGGACTCCTGAAAGAAATGTCCCGTCTGCTTTAGAAACTTAATGCTGAAGACAAAACCTGAACCCCCTCCCCCCCAATAAGAATCTAAGGTGGAAACTGGGTCTTAGGTCTCATTGTTTAGTTTCTTACACAAGAAAAGCACACACACACACACACACACACACACACACACACAAAGACAGACAAAGAGACAGAGAGAGACAGAGAGACAGAGACAGGGTCAAGGACAGACAGACAGACAGACACAGAGAGACTGTCAGAGAAATGTAAAGACAGAAACAGAAACAGAAAGATAGACACACATAAACAGACACGCAGGAAACATGCAGAGACAGACACACAGAGTATGAAGGGACTAATCTCTACTTTCTTAAGGGCAAGAGAACACTGGTTAATCTCAATATGGTGGCTTCCCAGGCAGGACCACCCCTCTAGGCTTTCCTTAGCACAGCCCAGCAAATGGCCAGGAGCACAGGAAGCTCTGTGCTTTCAGCACCTATATGTCAAGGCCAGAGTCCTTTCCACATGTCTTCTCTGAGTGAGAGAAGTTGCTGGTCTCTTCAGCAGTGTGCCTCCTTTCTTCAGCACAGTGCCCAGTAAATATTTGTGAAGCAGAGCACTGCGCAGAACAACACACAGAAGGCCCAACACGAACAACATGCAAAGCCAGCTAACTAAAGTTGTCATGATCTCAACTTCAACAACCTTCCAAGCCGTTAGTGCCCACATTGGGAATTTGCAAAGACTCAGACTAAGTCCACAGGGGAAAAGGATACAGAGACAGCAGAAGAGACCCTGGATATTTTTTTCCTTTATCATTTGCCTCTTCTTAGATTATGTTTAACTTTCTTATTCACACTAAGAAAGCACACACTGTATTTTCTTTCTTTGAAATAAAGAGTGCAGCTAATCTGTCTTTACCTCTGTTTTCACACAATTCCAACAAGTCGGGTATCCTAGAGTTGGTTCATTGTGTGTTGCTGTCTGCTGACTTGGGCTCTGTGTTTTGCTGACATTGCCTCTGAACCCTCGAGTTGAGGTTCCCAGGACAATATTACTTTCTGGTTATATTCCCTAGGTCTGTTCTGTGCTTAAAAGGTATCCAGTGACTAATGTATCTTTGAGGTGCATGGCTATGATGTCAGGCATTTAGGATAAAACAGCAAACAGCATATTTCATTTGTCTTAGTCTGACCTTAGGCTGAGATAACTGTAGCATATCCCAAATGCGTCTCTTCTGTGTAAAACGCCCAAGAGCATAAATATCTTTCCAGGAACAAATTGATAACTGGGACTTTCAGAGAGTAATGCCTGCTGAAGGTCACACAGGGAGAGCCCCAGGGACAGCATTTAGTGTCAGGGATTAACCAATACATCCCAGCCAATTAATGTTTTTGTCAAAGGTGTCAAGACGATTCAGGGGTGAAAGAATTCTCTCCTTCGCAGGTGGTGCTGGGAATGTCGAGTGCCTTTTTCTACTGAATATCCATCCATTCTTCCTTTCTTAATGAAAAAAAAAATCCCACACACTTGTGCTGGTAACAATTAAACCAGTTATTAATTGTGTGTGCAACTAATTACTTGTATTTCTCAGTTCTAATGCAAATACGAGGGGTCAATGGTATGTGAAGTTACCAGAAGTCTCCAGAAAAAACAAAACAACAACAAAAAAAAATTCCTGTCTTGCTAACTGGCCTGTGAATAGACAGTGCAGCTGCAGAGTCGCCTGGTCCTTGAGGGTGGATGCCACATTTGCAGATGCACAAGAGACAAAGCTCAGGCCTCCATGTGCCTACTGCCAGGCCTGCTTCATTTGTGTGAGGAAAGGTCAGCTTCTTCCTTTTTGGGGGGTTGTCCCTGCCGTGTCCTCACACCCACACCGATTCCTAAGTGGCCCTGTTGCTCCACACAGCTGTGGAGTGCTGGATAACAAGGAAGAAAACCCTCTTGAGATCTGGCTGAGCTTAAAGGACTGTGTTGAAACTAGATGGGGTCTTGATAGAAATGTAAATTATTAAGCCCTACACCAGATCTAGTAAATCAGAAACTTGGAGGAAGGGCCTGCCAACCTATCTGCTCAGCAAGTCCTCAAGGGTAGAAACCCCAGTTAAGGAATTAAGATAAATTCTTCCTGTTCATTGTTGCAGGGTAGAGAAAAATCTCAGTATCGTTGGCTTATGCTTACACATTCTTAACAACTGTGAGGGTTGCCTTCGAACCAGGGCCTTATCATCAAGTTGTAGAGAGCAACCAGTAGCCTCAGCAGTAGGCTGTGAAGGGTTTTTGTTTGTTTTTCCTTTTTGGTGGGGTGGGCTCATAGGACCCATTTAGGCAACAACTCATCAGTACTGGTGCACATATGAACTCACAGAGGCTGTGGCAGCACACAGAGGACCTGCAGAGGTTCAAACAGATGGGGTCCCCATGATAAGAGTGGATACAGGATCCCATAGGATCCTCTAAGATCCCACCACTAACTAGTAAGCTATTTGCAGTTGATTCCATCTGGGAAAGGGAAAATCATTTTCCTTCAATAGGGCATCGAAACTATATACCTTACAGGCTTTCCATATCATGAAGTAGTTGACCAACAGAACATCAACTCCATGGTATTTGTAAGCAGGTAGGACATTGGGGGATGGGTTGTTTTGTTTTGTTTTACTTTGATATTTTTAGTCTTACTAACTTTTTAAATTTGTTTTGATTTCAGGTTTTAATTTTTATTTTGCTTTTAAGAGAGAGGGAGAAAGAGAAAGCATAAAGTTTGGGTGGGGAGGTGGGAGGAGAAAATCTGGGAGTAATTGAGGAGGGAGGGACATGATCAAATATATTTCATGAAAAAAAAACTTAATAAAGACATTTTTAAAAGATCTTTGAGAGTCAGTTAAACATATTTGAGTTCCAATACCAGACTCACTATTTCCTGACTGTACAGTATCAGGAAAATGAGGGTGTTTATAAGTCTTGTTGCCCCCCCCCCTTGCCCCCAGTAAGTGGGGATTATAGCAGAGCCCCTAACAGGACTATTGCATCTGTCATGTAAAATAGCTGCAAAGCTAAGCTCTGCACTTGGAGTTCTTGAGGTACTCAAAAAACAAACAAACAAATTAACAAACCAAAACAAACAAACAAAAATTCAACCTTAGCTCCTAAGGCCAGCACGGTGGCTCAGGAGGTGAAGGTGCATCCAGACAAGCTAATGAGCTCCATCCTTGGGATCCACGTCGTGGGAGCAGAGAAAGAACATCTGAAAAGTGTCCTCTGAGCAACACACACACACACACACACACACAAAACAAATAAATTAAAAAAAAAAGATGTTTCATTCATTCACTGAAGAGCATTTACAGTGTATCCCAGAAGGCTTGTCATAGTCTTGCATGTAGGACGTGAGCTTAGGAGACTCCGGGAGGAAAGCTAAAATGCCTTTCTTTGTATATTCCATAGGTGTCAGATGAACTACAGGGTGACAGCATATGAATGTTGTTCCTAGCTTCACTTGGAGCTTTGGGGACTGTTCATATCGTCAGTTAAAGGAAAAATGATGTCTGCCTGGAACAGAAAGTCCCACTGAGAGCAGAAAGAAAAGCGCTCACACTGCTTTCCACGCGAGTTAAGAAATGGAAGTGCCATGCTTTTGTTTTCTCTCCAGTTTCTGCCGTTTTTCTCATTTCCACTGCTAGTAAGCTTTCTTCACGGCAGCCACACCAGGCGTTTTCTGTGTCTTGTCTATGTCTCGTCTCTTGGGAAGGTTGGGGTGTCCATCTGGCTTCCCGTGGGCTACCCTTGCCTAGAATCGGGAGAGTTCTTTCACAGCCAGAGTGTATTACAAACTTAACCACCGCAACTCCCCATTTTGCAAGTTATAGCACCTAAAACTCATCTGAAACTCATTCTGACTTTCACTAGCTATTACTAGACTCAACTAACTACAGTTCTTTATCTTCTCAAAGACAAGGTTAGAGCAGAAAGCGAAGTGTCACGGTGGAACACTTTGGGAGCTATGTTTATACTTGATTGATCTGTTTCAACAGCAGTAGTAGAGGTAGCCAAGCATAATAAAATGCCCATATTAATTAAAACCATAATATTGTAAATCTTCATGATGTGTTCTATTCATCATTCTTTCTGTTCTTCACACTGATGCTAGCTTCTAGCTAGATTCTCTTAGTCATACAAGTCTGAAATGTTAAGAACTATGTTAGGACATATGTTAGGACAGTAACTCAAACTCTAAAACCCAATGTTACCATGTAGCTCACCTGGAGTCATAAGAGTACCCATGATCCTGCTCTCCCTGTCCACTGATTCTACTCTCTGTGAGCTATTTGGGAATCTGGCTTGTACACCTTTCTTCCCCAAGCAGTTCACTAGTCTTTTACTCTCGTAGGTACAAAAACTTTGGATAAAGTCGTCCATTTCCATTTTAGATACTTAATTTCCTAAATGCTGAAAAACTATATCTATTTGTTTACTGTTAAATCAAGAAATTTTTCCAGTTAGGAACTCAAGTATTAGGAGTTATTTGTGTCAAGTAAAAATATTTTATTAAGCCGGGCGTGGTGGCGCATGCCTTTAATCCCAGCACTCTGGAGGCAGAGGCAGGCAGATTTCTTAGTTCGAGGCCAGCCTGGTCTACAAAGTGAGTTCCAGGACAGCCAGGGCTATACAGAGAAACCCTGTCTTGAAAAAAAAATTATGAAAAACAAGTATTATGAATGAATTGAATCTCATTTGTTTTAATAAAAAAATCATAGCTGAGATTATTGAGACACACTTTTAATCTCAGGACTCAGGAGACTGAGGCAGGAGGATTGCCATGAATTTGAGGTCAGATATATAGTGACTTTGAGACCACTTGGGCTATAGCAACAACCTGTCTCAGATAGTAGGGGGAGAAAATTGGTAATAAAAAGCTTTTGACTGTAAAATAAACAGACATCTTAGTGTACGGGGGTCTCTCTCTTAGTTATGCATTCATAACTGCTCTGAAACTCTGGTCTTCCTTGGGGAGTAGTTTGAAACAGCCTCATGTCAATCATTATTTTCTATATTAGTCTTGGTTTTGCTGTCGTTTGAGGTTTATTTCAGGAAAACAACAGGGCATGGATCTGCAGTGGACATTTTCCCAAGGGAGCACCACAGTTTCATTGATCCAGGAAAGTCCTGTGAAAACCACAGCATCGATTACCTTTAGTCACTACACAGTACGCAGTCCCCAGACGACACAATCTTCTTATAGAGTGAAAAGAAAATAAGCCGGGCGTGGTGGCGCACGCCTTTAATCCCAGCACTCGGGAGGCAGAGGCAGGCGGATTTCTGAGTTCTAGGCCAGCCTGGTCTACAAAGTGAGTTCCAGGACAGCCAGGGCTATACAGAGAGACCCTGTCTCGAAAAACTAAAAAAAAAAAAAAAAAAGAAAAGAAAAAGAAAATGAAGGCAGCTGAGTGGGTTCCTTTGCATGTCAATAAAATTTCTCCTCATCACACACAAGCCTCTCCTTTCAAGTCCCTCAAACATTCCTGTCAGACTCAAATGTATAATAACTTGCTAATCTAAAAGCCTCATGAAGTAGCTTCTTGCCAACTCTATCCCGAGTCTGTCAATCGATGAGAAATTAATACAGATTTCTGTCATTTGGGACCTCCTGTCCTTTGCCCTCTACTCTTTGTCATTAAGGGTGTGCATTGGTGGCCTTGTGGTACATAGGGCGACTCAGCTCTGGGAAGATTTCTACTCTGAATCCATAACAACAAACAATACACTGATTTTGGTTGTGGTTTGGTTTTGTTAGTTTTTTTTTTTTTCCTCCTTCTTCTTCATACAGTATTATTAGGAAATACAGACCCTGGTTGAGAATTTCTGATAATCCACACCCACTGTGGCTAAATCAAGGCCTAGCCGTGTACAGAGAGCACATACTGTGGAATGTCCAGACCATCCACACAGGCCAAGCACCGCCTATGACCTGCTTTGCTCAAAATGGAAGACCCCTCCGCAGAGTCAACTTCTCTGAAACAATTTGAGAAGAATCTGTGTGGTTCTGACAGGTTTTCATTTGCCTCTGAGTTTATTCATTTATAATGCAAATAAATACACATTGCTTTTTCAGGGAACGCACGTGCTTAAGGAAGGCCCACTGGACTCCCAGGAGCTTGAGGTGAAGAAAACCCAAATAAAATCCAGACGTGAAAAACAAAGCTTTGAAGGGTGAAAAGTTCTCTGTACATTAAAAGAAGTGTTGATGTAAATGAAGGAGGTGTGTGCATGTTCACGTGTGTATTTTTGAGTGTGTGTTCATATGTGTATGTTTATGTGTGTGTTCACGTATATGTGCCTGTGAGTGTTCATGTGCATGTGTGTATATGTGTGTATGTATGTTCACACATGTCTGTGTGTATGTGTACACGTGTGCTGCATCAGTGGGTCTGAGGTTAAAGTGTTTACACGTGCTCTCTAGCAGCCTAGGCAGGAGATCTTTCTAGTCCCCATGGTAGGTATTACCTGTTCCAACAGAGCTGTAGCCTTTTCCTCTGCTTCCTTCAGGCAAATCTCCAAGTGTTCCAAAGAAAACACTGTCTGTCCACTGTCTGATGAGTTTTCCTTCAAAACAAAAATCGGTGTTTTTGTTTGCTTGTTTGTTATTTGGTAGGAATCGTTTCCTGAGCACTTTTTAAAAAACTTTATGAACCGAGGCTAAGTTTACTTCATAGACTCACACCAATCTTCTCCTCTTACTGTTAACAAATAGAGTTTTATAGAACAACTTAGCCTAAAAGGAAGGCAAAAGATAGGGGACAAAGAACAACTTCACAACATGAGAATAAAACGGCCCATGTTAGAATTTGGTTAATTTGCAACTTTTGTACTTCAAGAGGTTACGATCAAAGCTTCAGTAAACAATCCTGATAGGAGGTGTCACCTGCATGCTATGTGTTGAACACTCATCCTTCAGGAAGATCATTTGGAGTCAGAGATACACACAGCCTTTGATCTTCACCTGTCTGTCCTGACAGACACTTGAGCAAAGATGCCATGGTTAAGAGTGACATCACTCTTGCCAAAGTCTAGCTAGTAAGACTTAAGCCAGCAGAGAGAAACTGCTCAAAATTACTCTAGAGTTACTTTCTACAAGCTATGGCATGGATAGAGAATTGGGCCAGAATATGTTACAGACTAGACACTGAATCTAGAGAATGTTCCAACTATTCTTCCATTCATGTGCCATTTTCTTGCTGATGCTTCTGCTGGACAGATGTTCCTGATCAACCCCTACAAAGAGAAAATTGTGGTCCTATATACTCTAACAGCTTTGTTTTCTCCTCTGGTTTGACACCACAGGTTTAGCACACGTGCATTTCCTGGTAATACTATAGCACCATCTGGTGGTAAATGGAACCGGCCATTTAAAACAAAACCTTTTTTCTGTTTCTATGCAGAATCCTGGGCCTCCTCCACAGGCCTAGTGAAATCAGTGGACCACCCTAGAATAAAGGACAGAGAAAGGTTTCTAGGACACAAGAGATTTGGCTTCTAGACCAAAGTCTGTCCTGTGTAGCTGCTTGGTTCCCTCCAAAATTTGCCTGTAGGGGATAGACATCTTAGGCCTAGAGCAGGGCTGGTACAGGCAATGTGGAGCCAAAAGTCCTCCTTACACCATGGTAATTTAATAACGTCAAGAGTGGAGTCACAACTGGCAAAATACAGAGAACCCCTGACTGTGGTACTCAGCCCCAACTGACCCATTTGACACGAAACCCCTGATACCAGGGAAACATCACAGAAGAGGGGTAGAAAAGTTGTAAGAGCCAGGGGACTGAGACAGTGCTTCCTAGAAATGATAGAGGAGCTGTATCAAAATCGCCACCACGTGGTTGCTTAAGCAAAACCTATAAAATGACAACATCAATAGACAGGCCAAAGTGGGTGAGGGATTCTTGCAAGGTCATTCATAGAAGAGCTATAAGCAATTAAAGGCTGTTGTGAGGTAGAGACTCAGTCTTCTTCAGGGACAGCCCCTGCCTTCATAGGTTCACCAGTCCCAAGAGATCAGCCCTAAACACACTTAAGCAACATTGAGTGATCTCAGTAGGATGTGTCTTAAATGTATATACATATATTTGTAGTAATGATATTTTTAGTGGGTTCAAAAGGTCTCAAAAAGAAAGCATCCTCAAAAGTAGTTACTGGAGATTCATACTTAGAAATAAACCTGTGCTGTATGACATTTTTTTTTCCTAGAAAGAGAAAATCATTGAGAGGGCGAAATATGCACAAAAGTGTGTGGAGCTGGTTCCATTACCAGGGAGAATCCTCTTGCCTGGAGTTGGATATCAAGAGAAAAGTTTTAAAACTCTGTGTCAAGATCAGCTAATCTGTTTCTGGCCCTTTTTCTCCAAACACCCAAACTTTCCCAAAAAAGAAATTCAGCCATGTAAGACAGAAGCTCTGTGGTGTCAAAACGAAGCCCAACAGACTGCCACAGAAGACTAGATAGCTGAGGGTTTTCATACAGACAATATTAGGAACTCATCATATGGTCCAGAATGCAGCACAGCCTCAGGAAACTATAAAGTGCGGGGTCTGCATTCTGTACCTGCACCCGGGCATGAGCTGCCCTTCCACGGGTTCTTAAGCATCCCAGGGGCTCCCTTCACTGACTTACAAGGAAAAGCTTATCCAAAGGCAAGCTCTTCTCAGTAAGAAGCAACTTCAAAAACCAAATGAAAACATAAAACTTAAAAGTAAATTTAGAAGTAAGCACAACATGAAGATTTGGCTGGAGGGGCACCCTGACTTTCAGAAGAGCCGAAAAGGTGAGATATGGTCGGTCAATGTTCTTTTTGTAAGGCAGGAAGTCAGAAAGACGGGTCTCTTGAGTCGAGGCCCTTGTAGACACTTCACACTTGTGTTACTCATAAAAATAAACACTCTAGAGGGTTAAAGAATTTACAGGTGAATCACACTAATTAACAATTTGTTGCATGAAAACTAAAATTTGACGAGAATTCAGTAAAAGGGAACACTTGCACATTACAGGGAGGAGCGTGAATGAGCTCAGACACTGTGAAAGTCAGCATCACTCCATCCACCTATACCATTCTGGGGTATTGTACCCAAAGGAGTACAGGTCAGCATCCCATAGAGATATCTGCACATCCATGTTTATCGCAATGATGTTCACAACAGCCAAGCTAGAATCAGCCTAGCTGCCCACCGATGGATGGACAGACAAAGAAAGTGTGGCATATATACACAGTGGAGTTTTGTTTAGCCATAAAGAATGAAATTCCATAAACAGGAAAATGGAGATCATTATGTCATATCACATGTCGGTCTCACAAAGTGCAGCATGGTTTATCTTGTGAGTGGAGGAAGGAGGGGAGACTTGAATGTAAGGAGGACATTAGGATTTGAAAGGGAAAGGAAAGGAGAATAGGGTAATAGAGGGAATGAATGCATCAAAGTACATTATAAGCAAGCACGGAAATGAGTTTTTAAAAGGGAGATGGTTACATGGCATCACAGTGCAAAAGCACAGGTGATAATACTGTGTTTAAATATGACCGATTCCTCAAAGGATAAACTCTAATAACTCAATAATTCCTATTTGTAATTTTTAACTTTAGGTCTCTTAAATGTTTCTCCATAAATGTCAAGTCAATCCCGCTACATGTAGTTCAGGTGATCAAACTAAAATACTAGTAAATAATTTTAATCATACAGATATTCTTTGATTACAGTAAAGATGCCAAACCATATGAATATGTATTTGGACTGATAGCTTATTAATGAAACAAAGATATAAAACATAAGCACCAACTTGCTTTTAGCTGTAGAAGTTTCTCACTTGAGTTTATAGGAACACCTAGAACTTTCCCTATTTGCTTATTTTTAACCCCTTAACTTCTCTAATCTATCCGTGCTCATTCTTTGTATCTGATCGCTGGCTCCTAGTGCTCTTATTTCTGTCCTTAGATGACTTAAATCATCTGTGTCAGCCATTAAATGTCTTCAAACTTTGAGAGCTGGTTCAAGGTCACTGATGTAATAGACTTGATGTTCTACTCCTAGAACACTGTGTGTGCAGAGGTCACATAGGACTTTGCTGAGCTCCTGATTGAAGCCAAATAAATAGCTGTTGACTGATCAGGAGCTCAGCAGCTCAAAGAAGATAGTTGTATAAAAGCGACTGTCCTCTATGCTGCGTCTTGACAATGGTTTCTTTGAGCAATCTTTTCCATGTATCATGCCCGTGACACTGACAGAGTTCACAGCCTGTTGGCTGGGGACAAGGATGAGACAGAGGCAGCAGAGGACAAGGTGACAGCCATGGTTTTAGGTGATGGTAGTGCCTTTACAAAGACTAAAGCTTTAATCAAATAAAGCACGGTAAACATGTCAACAGATCACAGTCAATCATAATAATTTCATTAAACCAACCTAAAAATAGCTTAATATTAAATGCTTTTAGTTGATTGAAAAAGAGCATTAAAGGAGAATTCTCATAGATACAATTTTGCAACAGCAAGTTCAATCAGGTATAGAATTAAGCTAGCTAGTAGAGCCAATACCTGCATGTCTGTTTATTTAAAAGGTTGCTAAAAAGAAAGAGGTCATAGATTCTACCTTTATAGGAGAGAATTTTGACACAGTTCATTTTTAGAGACAATGTCTCTAAACACATTGTCCCAACACATTGAAGATTCTTTCAGAAGAGTTTGTAGTGGCAAAGCTTCCTGTTTGGTATCTCGCCTCTTCATTCATGCTGTCAGTTCTTTTTCTCCTTGCTTGGTAGACACCCATGGGCTTCTACGTCTTCACCTGTCTTCTGTCTGCTCAGATTCCCTTCAGATTCGGGTCTGTCCCTGCTGACCCCACCTCCCTAACTTGTCCTCATTCCTGAGTCCTATACTACAGACACTTTTCTATCATTTGTTCACTCTCATTTTTCGTGATAACAATTTACTCATAATGGAACTCTCATCCCCTTCTCCGGGGAAACAATGGTGTCTATGTTGGAGTTGCCCTATCACCACCCAATAAGATATTGAAGTTCAAACCACGATGAGCAAACCATAGTTGGAGGCAGCAGGAAGCGTCTATCTGTCTATCTCTGACTGAGCAGGAGGTGTGGATGGGAGTGGGGAAACAGCTAGGCCAACTATGGCTGGGGAGCAGCCAGCTCCTCAGCTGAGAGGTCATGTTCTCTCTCTGAACTGACTGTATGATTTAACTTGTCTGTGACTAACTTCCCATTTTTTTCAATTAAGAATGTTAGTTCCCGGCAGTGATTGAGGAAAATGAAGTGAAGGGACTGTTTAAAGGTGTGGGCATTGTGAAAGTCATCAACAGAAAGTGGTCAGGCAAGTTCTCAATATGCAGGCAGCCTTAGCATTCTCCTGACCTATAGAAGGATAGCGGGTGGTGGTGGTGGTGGGGGGGAACACGACAGATGGATCCAGAAAGAAAGCTGGAGGTAAGGGACACAACACAGTCTCTGCCACTGTGTGAGGCTGTGGCACAGACAGCCTGACCTTCTCACCTCTTTTTCTCTGCTGTCCAGACCATCTCCTCCCTTAGTAAGGAGACAAAGGACCAGAGAGTCTGAGTGACAGGTGTGGAAAGAACTGCTTTCCTGGAAAAGAGGGAGGAAGGGTGGGAGGAACCAGGGAAGAGACAGGGGTGGAAAGAACAAGATACATGGAGAAACCTCAGCTCAACAGGAATTAATTCCATCCTTGATCCTCTGAGGCCAGCCTGAGGGCCGCCAGGCTTGTGCTAAGAGCCTCTGTCAGCTGTCAACAAGGAAAGGACAGGAGCAAAGCAGAGGCTTAGCCCACGAAGCCCAACCTTGTCTGAGGTAATCATCTTTCTCTGTTCTCTCTTCCCCGAACCCCTTTCTGGGGATAGCAACTTTCATCTTTAACAAAGTTAAGGTGCAGTGTATGGGAACTGCTGCAGATGGGTATGCTGTCTTGGGGAGGGTGGAATAAAAGGTTGGCAACCCTGTGAGAGTTCACCCTACTTATTTTGAGGTAACCATTCTCACTGCTTTATGAAGTGCACACGAGGCACTCTCCCCACCTTATCTGACGGGTGTTAATTATGAAATGCATGCTTTATTAGGCAGCATGTCTAGGATTATGGTTGCTCGGCTCCTGGGCCAGTTCCAAGTGCATCTGTGTCATCTATCAAGCCCTCTGTCTGGTAGAGGGTGCAGGATACTTGGCATCTCATAAAGCAAACAAAACTCATTTCTTTTATTTTTCTTTTCTTTTCTTATTGGATATTTTCTTTATTTACATTTCAAATGTTATCACCTTTCCTGGTTTCCTCTCCAAAAATCACCCTCCCCCATCTTCTCCCCCTTCCCTCTGCTCACCAAACCACCCACTCCCACTTCCTGGCCCTGGCATTCCCCTACACTGGGGCATAGAGTCTTCACAGGACCAAGGGCCTCTCCTCCCATTGATGACCCATTAGGCCATCCTCTGCTACATATGCAGCTGGAGCCATGAGTCCCACCATGTGTCCTCTTTGGTTGGTGGTTTAGTCACTGAGAGCCTTGGGGGTACTGGTTAGTTCATATTGATGTTCCTCCTATGAGGCTGCAAACCCCTTCAGCTCCTTGGGTCCTTTCTCTAGCTCTTTCATTGGGGACCCTGTGCTCAGTCCAATGGATTGCTGTGAGCATCCACCTCTATATTTGTGAGGCACTGGCGGAACCTCTCAGAAGACAGCCATATCAGGCTCCTGTCAGCAAGCACTTGGATTCACCTTATGTTATATTAGGTCTGCTTCAAGGTCTCTTTTGTGCTCTAACACAGTGCTCTGCCATTTTGATTTATGAACCTCATGAACTTTTTAGAGTATTTGATAAATTTTTTTAATCCTAAATCCACACACTTGAATCACTTATGTGTATACTTTTGCATATAACTTTAGGATGAGTTCTATCTGCAATTTCAGAATTAATTATGAAGCCTGTGTTTAGAAGGGATGTAATACTCTGGGTACTTTTATTTTTATTATAAAATAAAATACAAATTCTGGACAGACATTCTTTTCAATTTTTTTATTAGATATTTTCTTAATTTACATTTCAAATGCTATCCCGAAAGTTCCCTCTTCCCTCCCCCCGCCCTGCCCACCCACTCCCACTTCTTGGCCCTGGCATTCCCCTGTATATAAAGATTGCAATACCAAGGGGCCTCTCTTCCCAGTGATGGCTGACTAGGCCATCTTCTGCTACATATGCAGCTAGAGACACGAGCTTTGGGGGTTCTGGTTAGTTCATATTATTGTTCCTCTTATAGGGTTGCAGACCCCTTCAGCTCCTGGGGTTCTATCTCTAGCTTCTCCATTGTGGGCCCTGTGTTCCATCATATAGATGAAGGTGAGCATCCACTTCTGTATTTGCCAGGCACTGGCATAGCCTCATATGTGACAGCTATATCAGGGTCCCTTCAGCAAACTCTTGCTGTCCTATGCAATAGTGTCTGAGTTTGGTGACTGATTTTGGGATGGATCCCCAGGTAGGGTAGTCTCTGGACAGACACTCTTAATATGCTCTTCCTGCCTCTGTTATAAATTATGAAAGTAAGTAAACAAATAATCTTTTCTTCAACAGGAAATGGCTCAAAAATCAAAAGAAGAAAATAATTCTCTTTCTGTTCAGTAAACAGTGCACTTTCCAAACCAAACTTGGTCTTTAAAACTAAAAGTTTCCCAATCACCCATGACAACCCACCTTGTTGGCTACAGACTGAAGATATTCCTAGTGAGAATATGTTTACTTCTCAATGAAAAGCAGGGAAATAGAACAAAACAAGGCAATCCTGCTAGTGAAAGTTATTTTTATTTCCTTAAAATATAAAGAACACAGAGAAAAACGGGGACTTGTTAAATGGGTGTGCAGTTTCAACTATGTAAGCTGAGGAATTTCGGGAAACTTGCAACAGTGTGGTGTACAATTAACACTGATGAACTAGTAGATTCAAAAATAATCTCAATGGTAAAATCTGTATGTATTTTAACATAGTTCAAGAGGAAAATGAAAATAATCCTATATGACTACCCTGTAAAACATACATCATGAGAAGAAATATGTATTACAATAAATTCAACTCTCCTAAACTTATTTTAAACGACTATTGTGAGAGTCAAGTAGAAAAAAAGAAGATAAAACACAATAAAAACTATAGAAAATATAATTTAAAAAAAAGCCCAGAGTGTCTGCTTTCTGGGAAAAAAAGGGGGGGGATTTTGATTTTTCTAATTAAAATAAAGCAAAATATATAATTTGATTTAAACAGTGAAAATATTTGGAGATAGAATCTTTTTCATACACCACATAGAAGTTCAGATTGAGTACTTGGGAAATTCATCCCACTACTAAATATCACTATTTGAGGAAATAGACATGCAGACAGGAAGGACAATTGTCAGACCACAGTATACTTGAGGTGACACAACTGTGTTGCCCAGGATGACCGTGGCTTCCAAGTCACTTTTGCTATATAAAGTACTGCTACATCCTGCATACTGACAGTGTTCAGAGTGGTGACAAATGTGTTTCTGCCCCTGATGGTTAGATTATGAATACATAAACATTTAAAAAATGTTCAAAACAGTGAGCTGCAGGGATAAGACCTTCCAACATACTCCAACAAGGCTGTTCAAGCAGGGAAATCCTCAGTTGAACTTGCTGTCTAATGAGAAAGCTTTCCCTGCAAGCCTGGCATCTGCACAGACTCTTTATTTTTAACGAAGATCAGAAGGAGAGATGGGTTATGCACCCTTTTGTATCAGATAAAAACAGGGCAATAATTTCCATAGTACATTCCAGACGGATAAGGCAGGCAGAGGGCAGGCGCATGCACTCAGATTTTTTTTTTCTTTCTGTAAATTTCCATTTCTTTTAAGGTCTCCCAGTCAACTACTTCTAAGAGGCAGCAATGTCCTAGCAGGAGGTACAGCACACACAACTGCAGCTGCTCAAGTGCGGCTTGGGTCCCTCACCTGTGAAAGGAGCTATAGCGTCCATTCGTCCATTCAACTTCAGCTCCATGTGGCCATCTGCTGGGCAGCTCTGCGGCCTTTGGTCTCTTTGTGTTTGGGGAGTTTCTTGTCTTACTAATTCTAGGTCTCTAGTGTAGAAGAACTATTAACTTTCCTTGGCTGCCAAGGCGCAAGCAGGCAACTTGGACTCTACAGTCAGACACATCACCTTGAGACTCCAGGGTGGGTGGCCTTGATGTGAAAAGACCCCAGGTAGACTAGAAGCTGGCTGGGTAGGCAGTGCTGTGCTGCTTCCAGAAGCTGCAGTGACATCAGAATTGCAGGTGTATTTCACACTCAGGTAAAGTGACAAGCAATGCCTGGGTCCCAGCCTAGTGGCAGCAGTCACAAACTTGCCACCAGACCCGACTATCCCAAAGAAACTTTGGAACACTTGTAACCTTCAATAACCCGTTTTTCTCTCCATTATAACGAGAAGGAGACTATTGATTGATTTCAAAGATAAGTGTGACTAACGTGAGGAATTTGAAATGGGTGTCACTTATTTGTGTAACCTTAAGTGAGTAATCAATTATTTGATGTCCCCTTTCCTCATCTATGAAAACAGAGGAGTAACTCCAGGCAACCGTTAACAGTAAAAGCTCTGACGACTGTCTTTCTCTGGTGTAACTTCTGGGAGCTCACCACTCTCTGGGAGAGGCTGGAAGAAGATTGTAATGGCCACAGATTCTCAGAAAGTGGTGACCTTGACACCCGGGGCCTATGCGATCTGACTCTCCCTGGACAGCAAAGACAAAGAAAGATTTAAGAGCAAATCCTTAGAAGTGCAGATTTTTTTCCAACTTTTATTAGATATTTTCTTCATTTACATTTCAAGTGTTACCCAGAAAGTTCCCTATATCCTCCCCCCTCCCGGCCCTGCTACCCTACCCACCCGCTCCCACCCCCTGGCCCCGGCGTTCCCCTGTATTGGGGCATATAAAGTCTGCATAACCAAGGGGCCTCTCTTCCCACTGATGGCCAACTAGGCCATCCTCCTCTATATATGCAGCTAGAGACACGAGCCCAGGGGTACTAGTTAGTTCATGGTTATTCTTCCACCTATAGGGTTGAAGACCCCTTTAGCTCCTTGGGTACTTTCTCTAGCTCCTTCTTCCTTGGGAACCCTGTGTTCCATCACTGGTCATGACGATGATGGAGGACTATAAGAAGGAAATACAGGAAAACAAAGATAAACAACTAGAAGCATATAAAGAAGAAAAACTTAGAGAGTTACAGGAAAACACAGATAAACAACTAAAAGCATTTAAAGAGGAAATACTGAGAGAGTTACAGGAAAAGAATACTAAACAGGTGATNCTTCAACAAAATAATAGAAGAAAACTTTCCATACCTAAAGAATGAGATGCCCATAAACATACAAGAAGCCTACAGAACTCCAAATAGGCTGGACCAGAAAAGAAATTCCTCCCGACACATAATAATCAGAACAACAAACGCACTAAATAAAGACAGAATATTAAAGGCAGCAAGGGAAAAAGGTCAAGAACATATAAGGGCAGGCCTATCAGAATTACTCCAGACTTCTCACCAGAGACTATGAAAGCCAGAAGATCATGGACAGAGATTATACAGACGCTGAGAGAACACAAATGCCAGCCCAGACTACTATACCCAGCAAAACTCTCATTTACCATAGATGGAGAAACCAAAGTATTCCACGACAAATTCAAATTCACACAAAAAAATTGAAAAAAAAAAAAAAGTGCAGATTGGAAGACTAAGCCTGTCTCTTCTCCTGCCAGCGAGTTAGAGTCTCACCCAGTTTTTTGTTTTGTTTCGTTTTCTTTTCTTTCTTTCTTTCTTTTTTTTTTTTTTTCTTGACATGCTCTGTGGACCTTCTAAGGTCAGGAAAGGAAGAGTCAGTGAACAGTGGAGCAGGGCCAAAGGAGCAAAGGTTTTCAGGAACTGTTGCAGAGAGACAACTTGGGAAAAGCTATCCGGTGAGATGGAAATGCATACACAAGGAGAGGAAGAGATGTTATTATAAAGAGAAACTTTGTCATCCTCCTCACTCCCTCTTTAATTAATGTGATCTCAGCTTTCCTGTGTCAGAGAGTTCAACGGTCCCAATTAGAACTTTGTTTCTTTTTTGAACAGTTACATTTGTAAAAAACGGAGGCTTAGTGACTCAGCAGTATTGCAAAGAACAAAGCTTCCATATATTCAGAAAAAAAAAAGAAAAGCACCAGAAGTTAATGCTGTCATGCAGTTTTTTTTTTTATAACAGATCCATTGGTCCTTTTTTTTTGGATTTAAGATAATTAGGAGTCTTAGTGAACTTACTTTTCCTGTGTTGGAGACATTTTGCTATTTGGTCATCCTAAGAATTATTTTCTATCATTGTTAATTATTTAAAAAATATATCCAAGAATTTCCTTCTGGTGCTCTGGAACCCACAGGGGTAGCCAGATGCAGATAGGACAGACCCGAATAGGGCAATGTTGGGAAGGGGGCCAGTAGTTAGTGGTTATGGTGGCAGTCATGGCTGAGGAACTGGTTAGAAACTAAAGCCACAGCAGAATCAAAGTAGACTGTTAGAAGAATGTAATGGACAGAGAGGAGAAAGCCGAGGGTGGCTCTGAAGGTCTTAATGCCATGTCTGTCAGACTGTTATCTTCTGGGGTCAGTAATTTATTATAAAAAACAAAACAAAACAAAACAAAACCCAGCACCCATCAAACAGGAACCGTAAAACCCACACTGAGCAGGCCATGTCCTTTTGCTGAGAACAAAACCAAGGTCAATTGATATCCCTCTGTACGTGCTAGCACAAGAATGTGTGTATTTTACCACTACACTAAAGAGCTCCACCATTCCTGGGATCCCAGTCGCAGCTGGAAGTGCACTCACACTGCTGGTGGCAGCGAATTGCCAAAATTGTTAGATAAAATAAATCGTAAGAACCGGTTCCTTTATTCAGTACTAAACACTTGGAGCACAGTTATTTTTCATATATATAGCACCTTGCCTGCCTGCCTGCAGTTAAACTATGACACAAACTGTAGAGCAGATTATTTTCTATGTACTATCGATAAATGAAGGGCATCTCACAAGTCTGAGGAATAAACAATTATGCTACATTGCCCGGGTTTTGCCATATCCTTTGGATGTGACTTTTAAAATTAGTGACACAGCAAATACAGAAATGTAAGCACGAATGAACAGGTAAAGACACGGACTAAGTATTTCTATGTTTTTAGGTTAAAAAAAATTAGCTTTGGTCTGAAGGAATACTTGTGGTTCTTGCAGAGCACTGGTGTTCAGTTCCCAAAACTCCCACGGTGGTCCACAACCATCTGTAACTCCACTGTGAGAGATCTGACATCCTCTTCTTTGCAGGCACCAGGCATGCATGCATACATACATACACATACATACATACATTTAAAAAGGGAAAACATTCATACATATAAAATAAAATAAATAAATCTAAGATTTTTTTTAAGTATCAGTCTGATCTTTCAGCCATTAAGTTGCATTACTAGAGTTATATAAACAATTACACTGAAAACACATTAAATGTAGCAAAAACATTGATTTTTATAACACACGGAATAAGAGTTGAAAATGCTGATGTGCTTTTGATGGACTACAGCATTGTTTAAGTATATCTTCTGCATTGTTTATTGCTACAATTTAGGAATTTTATTTAAAAGCAATTTTGGAAGATTACCAGGTACAACTTTTTGAGAAAGTAACTGGTTGAACTGTAGCCAGCTGCTCATCAAGTAAACAATATGACTTTAAAAATATACCAAGGGGAAACGGAAACAAAGAAGGCAGAGAAGTCCAGACAGGCAATTCATAGAAATGAGCTTAAAGCCACCCTTCAGTTCCTCTCTGCTACCACAGCTGCATCTCCAGGAAGGTATTAAAGCAGTGACGTCATTCTCCTAGTCTGTTTCGACTTTCACTGCACAGTGAAAAACCCCGAGTGGTTTCATCCGCTCTGCACAGAAGAAGAGAACTGACCGAGAGGAAACCTTCCCAACTTTTTAGACAACCCAGAGGATGAATGTAGAGGTAGAGGTCACCTGACACCAGTCAGCACTTCCCAACAGATGCCACCAACCGTACAACTCTTTAGTTTATGAAACTGCCCAGTTTGAACCAGGATGTGTTGTAAATAGAAAACACACACCAGGTTCTGTTAACTTAGTCCATTATATAAGAATATAATTTATCTCACTAATATTTTTATATTATGTGTTGAAATGAAAAGAGTTTGGCTATTAAATTAAGTTAAATTAAGATGGATCATGTATTAAGATTAAACTTTTAGAGCTTTAGGTTGGTTACTAGGAAGTGTAAAATAGAAGAGTTTAAGTTTCATGAGCAGCTTATAGTTTGTTTCAACTGGGTGGCAGTGTGCTCAGAAACTAACGCTGAAAGTAGAATCAACCACACAAGTGAAATAGACACTGAGTGTGCAGATCACAGTTTTCTACAGTTTTCGATGGATATCCTTAACTCGTGAATCAATAAGCAAGCAACATGGCTCTAAAAACAAAACAAAATAAACAAAGAAGGGCACTCTCACACATAACAAATGGCATCCCATGCTATCTGGGGACAAGAATGTAGACTTTTCTGTTTTGCCAGGAGAGTGGGTAATAGACTTCTCCCATCTTTGATAATGTGTGTAAGCCAAAAATTTCACTTGACACGAAGAGATGTTCTAAGTTTAAATTTTATTTTATAGAAGTATCTAATTTTTTCCCCTCTAAGGCATAAATAGGTCTGGGAATGACTGACGAACAACTGGAAGAAAGAAGAAAGGCTGATGCAGCACTGGAGAGAACGGTGATGGCTCCGCAGTTCTCGGGTAAGAGCCTGAGAGATCCGAAAGTCACCCGAACACACTACACAATTTACTTTCTTCCTTTGCTTTGAATCACAAACCAGTTCTACCACTTGGACCCTTGACATCTCAGAAGGACATGTTGCCCTTTAACAAAGAAAATCACTGTGAGCAACTTTCTCCAGATTTTTGACACGAACACCAGAGAAAACTCAGAACACATGTTAAAGCCAAATCTACTCTCCACAGAAGAGAAGACCCTGTGGGATTCAGGTCATGGTCCCCAGGGACCTATTGCAAGAAGATGCCCTGCAGGAAGAAGGCTGTTGGGAGCTGACTCTTAGCAGAAAGCTGCTTTCATCTCTGCAGCCATTTCTGGCTATTTACTTACAGGTGGAACTTTTCCACCCTGACAAGAAACTTGTTTTCCTGGCATGATGTTTTTGCAAGAAGCCCACAACAGCTGAACACACTCTGATAACATCTTGTTTTTCTCCTATACATCCTGGACCTGTGGTTAAGTGTCTCCAGCTGCACTCCACCCCTATGTCCCCACTCTCTCTCGTGCAGACCCCGTTGACTGACCTATAGACCAGGTCAGAAGGCTGTTTCAGATATACAGCAATTAAGGCTAGTTAACCCAGCAGAGCAATAAATACAAACAGAACTTAATCCCATCAGATCACCTTTAATTTAAAAACAGCTTAATTCCCATTTGCATGAAGTTATGAATCAAACAATTAAGTTTTATTTTTTTTCCTAACTGACGAGCACATTGGATCTAGGTATTCAATAACATAGCACAGGTGAATATAATTCAGGTATTTATCAATCCTATTTAGTTTATAAGGCCAAGAACAAAATGTCAGGGGATAAAATCTAACTAATTGGATTTCCCATAGTATGCAGAAACTTGAGAATATGAGTATGGACATTTAGAAAGTGGACTTCAGTACCATGAGGGTGGGAGCCTTGCAAAGAAAGCACATGCTTGGTATCATCTCTCTGGGGATCCCCTGGAAGCACAGGGAGTCATGTGATGTGGGTGCTGGGAATCCAACCAGGTTTTCTGCTAGAGCAGCAGTTGTTGACTCTGAAGCCATCTCCCCACTCCCATATATAAAAATGTAATTGTTCAGGACACTATATTGCGATAAATGCCACAAATAAGTTTTCTATTGCTTATTTTGAATATTTCCCACTGCTCCTTAAATGGATTGATTTGGTGGAAGGTGATAATGTTTTTCTTTAATGAGATATGGAATTTTCAGAAAGGAACTTGTCATCGTTGTGTGCTCCCTCCTGCACAGCTTTGAGAAGAAAATCAGCTCTGTGAAGCTGGCCACTAAGCATCCTCGAAGGGCCCTTTCATTTCTTTAGCCCTCCATGAGTGCAGATAACACAGCATATTAATCAGAATCAGCAAACATTCTTTAAAGTAACCAATTTTCTCTGAGAGCTGACCTAACATAAACATCTCAGCTATCATCGAGAGGTTCCAGAGCTGTTATCGCCAGCAGCTAGTTTCAATTTAACTAAATTATTAAGATACATCATGCTTATGTCGATGTGCAGGGCTCTGCTGCAGAGGCTGAGGGCATCCCCATCCAAGCCTTCCTTTGAACTCTGTTATCCTTAAACTGTCTGCCTCGGGGCTTCCCAACTCTCACAACCTCTATTCAGAGAGTGCAGTCACCAAAGGACCATTCATCCCTTGGTGAGAGGCAATGGTGGATAACTGTTCTAATGTTTTGGGAGGAGAGCCCCTCTTGAGCAAACCTTTACCAATTTTCAATTTTTTTCAGCAATTAAAGTGCATTCCTCAAGTCAGATCAAGTGATTCTATGGTTCCCCAAAGACACCTCTCCCTTGCTCAGCCCCCTTCAGAAGAGAAGCCAGTTATACATTGTCTTAGGTAGGGTTTCCATTACTGTGAAGAGACATCATGACCAAGGCAACTCTTATAAAGGACAGCATTTAATTAGGGCTGGCTTACAGGTTCAGAGGTTCAGTCCTTTACCATTAGGGGGTTTGGGGGAAGTATGGCAGCATCCAGGCAGGCATGGTGCAGGAAGAGCTGAGAGTTCTACATCTTCAGTCAAATAAAGCCAGGGGTAGACTGACTCTTGTACACTGAGTGGAGCTTCAAAGCCCATCCCACTGTGACACACTCCCTCCAACAAGGCCATACTTCTTAACAGAGCCACTCCCCATGGGACAAGCAGAGTCAAGCCACCAAATACATGGAATTGGATCTCTACTTAAAATGTTAACATAGAGGAACCCTTGGTTCTCTAAGAAGCAGACATGTAACCTCTCCTACTGTTGAGACATACATCTGTCTCAACATTGCCACTCTCACAGAAAATAACACATCAGCTTCGCAACACTAGTGTTCTTTCCCTGACTAGTACCCACTGGACCTTTTTGCCATTTGAAGGGACCAAATGATGAAAAAAATGTCACAGGCTCCTAATGGAACAATTTTGCAGACAATCAACTGCTTCCATTTATAAAGGTCCCTTGCTGCACTGAACCCTCCTAGGGGAATTTTGGAAAACATTCCATGTGTAAACAATCTGTTCCAGAGACACATGCTTCCTAAATCTCTCTGCCTGTTGACATTTTTAAGAAATGAAAGAACGCATTTGCGTGAAGACAGGACCTTTTGTTTATTATACATCTACTCTAACATAGAAATTAAAAATAAAATAGGTCAGCATTCCCAAAGGCCTAGGAAAGGCCATTTCTTCTACAGTTCTTTGTCGGACTTCATTTTAAACTAAGACTTTTTCACAGCCTTGACTCCCAAGTTAAACAGAAGGTATTATTAAAATGGGATGCTAATGAGAAAGCAAATGCTTTCCTTTTTTCTTTCTTTTTTTTTTTTTTTGACTCTCTACAGTATTTCTTTTAAGTCCAGTTCTGTTTCTAAAAATCTTTCTTTGTATTGAGTTAAAATACCTATTCATCCAAACATTGTAGAACCTTCTCCCAGGCTACAAAACTTAAAGCCAGCCCTGGTCCACACACTTGCCTCATTTTATTGGATTTAAATTTCATAGCCTGAATTCTATACCAAATATGAGTCTACAGCAATTTTTGATTTAGTAGAGCATAGAAAATGAGGATAATTTTCTCTAGAAAGAGAGGGATTTTTTTTGTGTGTGTGTGTATTATTTGTGATTTTTAAGGAATTCTTGGAAAGTTCTCATTGTATCTATTATACAGTTGTAGATGACATAATGACACTATTGTACATAGATTTAGCACACATGTAGAGGATTCTCACCATGCTTAACCCTCTGCTAGCTTGTTTTCCTGTTGCTGTGATAAAACATTGACCAGGACCACCCTGGGGAGGAGAAGGTTCATTGGGCTTGCATGTCTCTCAGTCCTAGGCCCCTCCGTGAAGGGAGCCAGAGATGAGCACATTCAAGCAAGGACCTGGAGTCTAGGCCCTAGAAGCAGGAACTCAGGCACAGACCACGTTTACTCTCTGTTCAGCTCCCTTTCTTAAAATACCTCACAGCCGGCCTCTGCCTATTCAGAAGGACTCTGCTGACTGACAGTGAACGGGGTCTTCTCACAAACCCTCCCATCAATCATTAGTCAAGAAAATGCCCCACAGCCATGCCCACAGGCCAATCTGATGGAGACAACTCCCCAGCTGAGGATCCTCTTTTTCAGGTAACTCTAACTTGTGCCCTAAAAAACAAAAACAAACAAAAAACAAACAACAAAACCTCAGACCTAACAAGTGCACTCTCTCCTTTCTCACTCCCTGCATATTTGCATTCTTTTGTGGAAAAAAAAAGTTTTAGATGGAATATAAGAATATCACTCCAGCTTATTTAGTGAAATATCTTACTTGCTTTTACAAAGAAAAGCATTTACAAAGCTGTTCACTAAAACACAGCTTTCAGTCAAATGAACTCAAAATGGATCTTAGACCTAATTATAAAACCCAAAACTATGAAATTCTTAGACAAAATCTTGGGAACAAATATCTGTGTCCTAGGGCAAAGCTTTCTTAGATGCAATGCCAAAAGCATGAGCCGTGAAAGTAGCCCTTATTAAATTAGATTTCACCAAACTGAAAACTTCTGCTCTCCTCAAAATACCGTTAGTTGAACAAAGAGAACAAACCAAGACAGAAGAAAGTGCTATCAGAATGACCAGATACAAAAAAAATTACTTTAACCTCCAAGTCTATTTTCAAAAGAACTCTCCATACCAAATAATAAGAAACAAGCACTAGTGAACAAAAGGGGTAAGAATCAGGAAAAAGGTGACAATAATTGTGTAAAATGCTTGGTACTATTTGTCATGTAAGGAAATGCAGATTAAAAGCCACAATGAGGTATAATTATAATATCAGGAAAAATAAATAAAATTAAAAGGGTGCTCTTTATCAGGCTTGGAAATAAGGTATAGGATGTGAAATTTCTCGTGCCTCTGGAAAAGGTGCAAAAATGCCAAGGACTGCTTTGTAAAAAATGTAGCAATTAAACAGATAAGTCAGAGCTACATCATACGACTCAACCACTCCACCCCAAGGCATTTACACAAGACGGCAAAACAAGCATTCCCATACAACAACTGTAACACTTACCATATGATTCAACCAGTCCAGTCCTCGGAGTTTACCCAAAAGAAATGAAACCATATGTGCATACAAAGACCTAACCAGGAACACCCCCAGGCTCATTTGGAAGACCCTAAATCTGGAAATAACCTGAACGTTAGTCAACAGAGAAGATAGTCACAGATGTGCACCCTATACAAAGGGATCTGACGCTGCAGTGAGAACTGCTGACATACTGAGATGTCAGTGGACTGGTTTTTTGGTCTGAGTCAAAAAGGCTGATGCAAAAGGTACCAATTTCCTGGCTCCCTGTATTTGAATCTCAGGGAAAGGCTGGAGGGCCACGTTTTCGGGCAGGGTATTCCATTGGACACAAAATTTTAAGAGTGATGGATAGCTCTATTATATTAATATAATAGAGAGGATGCTTCCCACAGCTAATTGTGTATCAGAGCTTGTGTGCTTGACTCAGGACTCTGGAAGAGAAGCTGGAAGGCAGGCAGGAAAGAATCAGACAGAGCACACGTTCTGATTAATCACTTTTTCCTTATCAAAGTGGTGACCTTTTAAATCTAACCTATTTTCTAGAACCCCAGCAAATCTGTCTATTTAAATATACATAGAAACGCAGGTCTGTGTTGTTCTCATTGAAGAATGAAAGGGCCTTGAAATCCCTTGAAATTCTTCTTTAAAGTGCAGTAGCCTGTTAACACCTTGATTCATTAATGATTTGAACTTCTGCTCATCAAAGGGAGGGATCTTTTTAAAAAAAAGTCCCATCTTAGAACGTGAAAATGTGGAGAAAGCAGAAATCTGGCCCTCACATCTGCTGCTACAGGAAAAGTGGAGCCAGTGACATCACATGACTTATAGCATCTCTTTCCCTCTTCGCTTCATAAAATGTGGCTGTATTTAGCTAACTTCTGGCCATCTTGTAAGCCCAGCCATGGAAATTAAAAAACCCCAGAGAACTTTTGTTTCTTTGGCATGAAACTAATAGTTCTTTAATGAAGCTGTCACACCAAGAAGCGTGACATCACAGCTGGGAAGTAAATAGCTTTGGGATAAATTTAGGGTGCCTAAGCCATATTCTCTCCTTTGCATGTGTCTTCCCTTGCAATCCGTGGCATCAGTATTCCCCTTTCCCGGGGTTCTCAAGTCTGACTCAGGGAGAGCAATCCTGACCATTTTCAGGCCAATCCTCTGTACAATAGAATGTGTATCTCTTGCATAGCTTTAAATGAGATGCTACACACTGGTGTTTTCTTCCAGAGGATGGTAAACCAAAGCAAAGACAATAGTTCAAGTAATTTCTTGATTCTCCAGCTAGCTGCCAGGAATAGTATGAGAAAAGTGGGGGCCTCCAGGTCCTCTTGAAGTGTATCTAGCTCTCATCATATTGTCCTATGATATCCCTACCAAATGTGAGCACCTTTATCACTCAGAGCCGGAAGCTCCTCCACCTTCCCTCAATCACAGCTTCTTCACGGTTAAGATCAAGGAGAAGAAAGTCGTCAACATAGTGGTCATGCTCTTTGGACCCCCACCCTATTGCTGCTGTAAGAATTTGAAGGGACACATTCTGCTTTATCCCTGTACCTCAGCCTATAAGGTTCACTTCAAATGAGACCAACAGAAAGTCCTTTAGATGTCTGAAATTTGTTTACAGATTTATCAAGACTAATAAAGTCAAGCCCTTTAAAATCTCACAGCTTTCCAAGTGTGACAGACAGGTAGACTGTGTGCCAATATGCCCACATGGCCAAGAGGTCCTCACACAACTGAAACAGATTCCATCCTTCATATCCTCCATTTTCTCTGCCCAAACTAGAACTGATGATTTAGGAGAGACATCTGAATGCCACCTAAGATTTGGTGCCTCATGGGACATAGAGCTCTGAGGTTTTCTGCCTTAGAATTTCCATGACTCAACAGGACTGTGTGGAAGAGGGGGCAGCATGAGTATACGCTGTGACCTCTGAGGTCTCTGAGCCTGACTTCCTCCAGCTAACTGAAATTCTCTGGGGATGTAAAAAACAGGAAGAGAAACAGAGCTCCTCCAAGCCCCAGACATCCGAATCATGTCAACTGTAAACTGGAAAGGTCTGGATTATTAACTCTGGGAAGCTAATTGGGAGCCCCAGGCAGAATCCTAATATGGTCAGTGTCCTTGTCAGTGGATGCCACCAAGAAGATACTGATGGATAGACACACTTAGAAGAAGGGGACATTGGGACCATGAAGAGTCCCATTTCTCAGACTTAGAGGTTGCTGTTCAAATAGAAAGGTAATGGGAGAATCATTTTAGGCCATGTATTCATAAATAGCTTCATTAAATTAAATAAAAATTCATTATTAGTTTTTTTTTTACCTAAATCCTTCTCCCCCCAAAAGCAATATAGATAGGCTACATTCATTTAACTACAACCATTTAATAAGTTGAATTGGGTTTCTACATAATGTTTTTTTTTTCTAGCAAAAAACTTCCATTTGAAAATGGTTCTTGGATTTGAGAGCTATGGTCAGTTTGTCTAGCACTAGAACTACTCAAAGAATAGAGGTGTGTTAATTATGTTACCAAAATATACATTTATTTTTATTTTATATATGAGTGCTTAGTCTATATCTGTGTACCATATATATTCCTGGTGCCCATGGAGACCAGAAAAGGGAATTAAATTCTCTGGGACTGGAGTTACTGATGATTATAAGCTAACATGTGGGTGCTGGGAATTGAAATTGGGTCATCTCCAAGAGCAGCAAATGAGCTTTACCACTGAGTCATCTCTCCAGCCAGAAAGGTTAGCATTTTATGAACTAAGTTACTTGTGCAAAGGTGATATCATGAGTATACATCTTTCAAGCAAATTGTCTGTTCGAATCCATGATGCCAGGTAGAGACCAAAAACTGGGCAAATGCTGAGAAAACAAATGGTCAGACCACCTCCTGATGCACACAGGAGTCCACTGAGAACAGCCTCCTGATGCATACGGGGACCCACTGAGAACAGCCTTCTGATGCACACGTGAGCCCACTGAGAACATCCATCCTCCTGATGCACACAGGAGCCCACTGAGAACAGCCTCCTGATGTATACAGGGACCCACTGAGAACAGCCTTCCGATGCACACGTGAGCCCACTGAGAACATCCATCCTCCTGATGCACATGGGAGCCCACTGAGAACAGCCTCCTAATGCACATGGGAGCCCACTGAGAACAGCCTCCTAATGCACATGGGAGACCACAGAGAACCACCTCCTGATGCACACGGGGGCCCACTGAGAACAGCCTCCTAATGCACATGGGAGCCCACTGAGAACAGCCTCCTAATGCACCTGGGAGACCACAGAGAACCACCTCCTGATGCACACGGGGGCCCACTGAGAACAGCCTCCTAATGCACATGGGAGACCACAGAGAACCACCTCCTGATGCACACTGAGAGCTGTCAGTGCAGTAGCATCCTCTTGTGTTTCTAGGTCCCATCCAAGGTGTTTTCAGATCCTGACTTTGTCACCTGAAGTTGATGGCTCAAGCCACATCATCATCAGTTGTGTGGGTGAAAAGTGAGGCTTACAGAGATTAGAGGAATCACCTGCAACCATATAGCTTAAAGAGGAAACCGTAGACCAGGCTCTGCGGCGCTGTGAATTCTACTTTTATAATCATTTCCACTATACCACCTCTGTAACTCAGATCTCAGATAGTTTAAGAAACACCTTTGTGTCTAAAAAGTCCCAAAAGTGAACCAAGGGAGGCTGAGGGAAACTTAAGGAAAATGTTTACACTTAGGGGGAAAAATAAAGAGTCACTATACCCTCCAACTCCGAGCCTCACCTGGCTCAATGACCACCTAGATTTCTTCAGAGGCCATAAAGAGACACAATGAGCTTGGGGAAGAAGGGCTTACAGTGGTCCCAGTACCTAACAGAACTATGAGAGACCTCAGAGGCCAGAATCAGTTATTTCAATTACCTTGAAAGAGACCCAAACTGGATGTGTCTGGAATAGACTGTGTTTTAAACCCAAGCTTAACCAAGCCAAATAATGTGCTCCATTGGATTTATATCATGTCTCAACTCCAGAATTTCTGTATATATAAACAAATGAAATAGTCCAGGAAGCCTAAGTTATCCAAGGGCCACAAAGAACAATGTGACATCCATGACGGATTAAAATGGGAAAGGCTACACCACTTCACTCTTATCTGACATCTCTCCCCCTCCCCTTCCCCCCCCCCCCGAACACCCCTTCCCTTTCCTTCACTATCCTACTTGGGAAAGAATGATCCACCATTTGTTTAAAAATATTTGATAATAGGATGTGAAAACTAAACCTTATCAAGAAAACCTCAATATTAAGTTAAATTGCATTGTTTGGGGATTTTTTTTTCCTACAGTAAACAAATCAGGTAAAGCTTATTTCTTACCGATGTTTCGTTTTCTGGCTGAATATATGACTGATAACTTCCAAGCATAGACCTGGATGAAATGGGGAAAAGAAAGAAGAGTTTAGAACTACAGATTTTTAGTTTAGGCAACTACACACACAGTACATGCAGACACAGACTCACATTCATACACACAGAGAGGGAGAGATCTCAGATTGAATAGATCTTTACACTGAAATGTGTGTGTGTGTGTGTGTGTGTGTGTGTGTGTGTGTGTGTGTGTGTGAGAGAGAGAGAGAGAGAGAGAGAGAGAGAGAGAGAGAGAGAGAAGTGTTCTGGACACTTCACAAGGAAGTAGAGGTAACAGAACATAAACTTTGGGTGGAAGATGAAACAGCCTTTAAAGGCTGTCTTGAGAATAAGCAGATTGAACAGTGGTACAATGTGTTCTGAAATCCTGTGGAATCTCCTCTTTCAACTCAAAAAAGAAAAGGGAAGGAGGCACATCCCCTCTATGTCACCCCTCACTCCCTCTCCTCTGTTCCCTCCTCTCATTTCCTCTCTTTTCCCCAGTCCAATCCCAGGCTTACAGATATGTCATTTGTTTCAGCTTGAGCCTCCTTGCCTCTTAGTTTCTGCTTGATTCCTCTAACACACTTTGGGACAAAAACTACTTTATCCTCTTCATCTTTTGGTAAAGCCATTCCTTTTATCAGGCTTTCCCTAGTACCACTCTGTAGGAACGTGAGGCATCTCCAGGGCTTTCCTCACAGCTATCTGCACTGGTCATGTGACAATTCACCTTAACAGCTTTTGGCAGAATCCATCACTTCTTCATTCTGGAAATATATTTTTCCCCTGGCTCCCAAAGCCCCCCTAACCCTTAGGAATACACATGAGTCCATCTGACTTATTGTTCTTTTCTTCCCGTCTCTGTTCAAATGCTGTTTTCTCTATGGACCTACCATCTACATCTGACTTAGAGTAAAAGCTCACATCTCACTGCTCCTGAGCTTTCCCTGCTGCTGTCAATATTTTCTGGTGATCTATGGAGTTCACTTATTTATTATACTTGTATCTCGTAACAAGTGACCAGGTACATTCCTTGAATGCTTAGGACACCTCTCCCTCAACTTTGCTACTCTATCTGCAGCAACTTCTTCAAGTGTTCAAGTATTGGAAATCAACTTTAAGGCCTTGCACATGCTAACCAATGGATAAGACCTTGGAGTGGCCTTCCAGTTCCAATATTTAGCACCCTGAAGACTGGAAGGCTGGTTAACATTGAAAGAACCAATGAGTAGATGAGTGTTTTAATGAACTTCATAGTTAGCACATTCAATCACAGAGTTCAGCTGACAAGCCTTCCTTTAAAGCCCTCAACCGACTCAACTTCTATCCCAAGAAAAAGATTTTTTTTTCATTTTCACATTTATGTGAATGTTTACCACTTACTTTTCTAACTTCTCAAAGATATTAGAACCACTTTTAAAAGGCTCACAAAGCAATCAGTGATTCATGGGTGAAATTAATCCAATTTTCACTTAATGGAAGATGACATGAGTTCTAAGAAATGTAATTGCTCTCCTTGAATCATGTGCACACTAGTAAAATATGGTATTCTGATGCTTCCTTTTATAGATAGTTCCTCTTTCTCACAGAATGAAAAGTAGCCTCCTGGTTATAATTGTTGGGAAAAATCAACATGTAGCATTGAATGACTTTAATGATCTAACTTTTCATCTCCAATCAGAGTGCCTCACAGAGCTGATGTGCTCGTGAACTATATTATGTAATGATTTCAAAGTATGTGCCTTAGTCATTTCTTCTTAATAAAATCCTTTAGTTCTCTTATCTTGCTGAAGGTTTGTTGCTTCTTTATACCACACTCAATGTTACTTCTTCCAGAAAGATCTTGGACCCTCTGTGTTTCACAAGTAGTTAGGCACCTCTCTCATAGCCCTCATTATGTTTAAGTGTGTACATAATTGTGTATCTGTCTTTTTTAATTTCTCAGTGACACCATTATAGGGAACAGGTGCTATACCTTATTTATATAATAGCATGTCCAGTTTCAGTGATCATAACATACTAAACTGGCTTACTTAGATAAGCCATGCATGGACAACAAAACCCACCCAATTTTAATAAAGCACAGAACAAAAGTACTGACTTCAAAACAAGAGATTCCTGGCCACCTGACAATCACATTTAAAGGTCACGAGTAATGGCCCCAGAGTAACCATAGCAACACATCATACACATTGGAGACTCGTATAATAATTAAACAAAGCTCTAGAATGCCTATTTACTAGCCTTGAAATAAAACAAGGAGGAATTAACAAATATCTTTCTGAGCCCGTTTTTGTCACAGTGTTTCCTTGGTTTAGGATTCATGGAAAAACTGAAAAGCTTCATTAACATCTGTGGCATGCGGAGTGCAGTGATATCGCATGAGGCTGGAAGAGGTTTATCTTCTCTGAGTGCCTTACTGGAGCATAAACATTTCTTTCTACTTAATAACGTCTGACTGCTAGGCTTTCTCCCTACGCCTTTTACTTTATGGCTGTGTGAATATATGATTTTAGCAGAGTTGGTCTGGCAGCAGCACTGCTGGTGAGCACCCTGTTCTTACAGGAGCGAGGGCTCCTGGAGAGATGCTTGTTTTGGTCCTTGGATTTGTAGCATCCCAGAGTCTAACCCTCCTTTGTTTAGAGAAATTAGAGTCAAGTTCCCATATGGTCTGTGGAAATGAAGAGGGTTTGGCTTAAGGGCATGGGAAGAGGGGAAAGGGAAATGACAAGATTAATTAGGAGACTAGTTCATACCTGCTCAGAAGAGAAAATGCTACTCTGAACTCACCAAGAACGGCAGGAGGGTACCCCTTGCCTTTACAGAAGAAGCCCTGGTTGGTACCTGCATCGCATAGTTGGCTCTGTGTATCGGAACAAGAACCCACAGTCCACTCGACAATGAGAACTGTGTCCTGCCTTGCCCTGGGCATCACTGTTGCTCCACACTGGGCTATTCGTGTCACAGTTGATAATCACAGAACATTTTGCCTCCACTTGGAACACTATGTTCACCTTTTTAATTGCCTGCATGCCCAACTATCAATCCACTAGGTGATTTTGTAAGGCAAATTAAGATGGATGTTTGCCGAGTTTCATTGTTTTAAAATAGGAAAAAAATGAGGTTGTGCATCTTCTGAAGTTCACAGATTACAAACGGAAAAAGAGTTTTACATAAAAATGTAAGAGATAAATGAGTTTTCTGTACTAGTCATGGACCTCTGATCCAATATCAAAAGCAAAGCTCACATATTCGCTAAAATGTAGACATAGTTTAGAGCCAGTTGAGGTAGAAACCAGGGCTATATGCAACCATCCCACACAGGAAAATGCCCTCCAGGTGACAACTTCTTCTACAAAAGGGGCACAATTATCTCACTCAAGATCAGAAAGGAACTTCTAAATGGAAGCTATTTCTATATTTGAAGGGGAAAATGTGTATTGAGCCCACATGCAAATTTTCCAGTGATTGACTGCAGATCGATTATAAAGGTCATCTCTGTGCCCACTCCTGTGGTCAGGGCTGGTTGGCATTGTTTACTTGGATTTAGGGGGCATGTCCCAGTATTATATGTCCTGCACATCACGGGAAGACAATGGGGACCATGTCACTGTTTTTCTGTGGCTCTGAAAAGATCAGGCTGGCTGGTTCAGCACCCCTATTCCCATACTATCAAAGCACTTGGGATGGGCGAGTGTATAATTCTGAGAAATGTACATGAAGAACATTTTTACTCATTTGACAAACACTTGTTGAGATCTGTCGTTATGTCAGGCCTTGCCCTGTGATCTGGAAAGACACAATCATCCATAGAAAAAGGTCACATACCAGGAAAGAAAAAAGTCTCTTTGATGTTTTCTCCAAGACTTTAAAGAAAGGTTATCTCTGAAGTATGAAGTGAAGGTTGCTTTATCCAGAAATTTCCATGGATTAATTTTGGACAGAAGGAGCTAGGGACTCACCTGCATCTCGTTGAGGTCTCAATATCTGGGATTACAACTATCTTGCTATGACATCCTCCCATCTCAAGGCAGGCCCATTGAGATCCTCTGTCCATGGACAGACACCAACTAACCTCATTCCTTAGAGTTTTGGAATCCCTGACACTGCTCTGCTGTCCATTGTTGCTAGGCAACTACAATGACAGTTAATTGCCCAAAGCTAAAAAGAATCCCTTACAGAGCCACAGGCTTCCCTCAAAACATCTCACAAGTCAGATGCAGGCACAAGGACAGATGGAGAAACGTCACAGAGACGTCATTTCTGGAAATCGACTCAGAGTGTAAGAGGAGGAGCACTGGATGAATGCTTAATATTTAACACCCAGGTCTAATGCCAAGGAGCCAGTTGGTTCCCCCCCCCCCGCCCCCATCTGGCAGAGGACCACACTCAGACACTCAGAAACAGATTGGTTTATGCTATGCTAATCTGCTGTCCCTGTGTCTTCACAGAGGGGATCTCAGCTGACAGAGCTATGCATTCAAGCTCCCTAACACAGGCTTGAGCAGGTAATAATACATCTGATGATGTCTGGTTCCTGTCACAACATATCTGTAGTCCTTCCTTGTTCTTTCTCAGAAGATACCTGTCACTTTCTCCCAGACAGTTGTTCCTTTCCATAGAGGTGTAGGCAACCCCCCCCCCACTTCTGACTCCATAGGATTAGACATAAGGGTCCTGTGGTGTACAGATAAGAAACAGCCCTGAGTTCTTGATTCATGTGTTCTGAACTCAAATTACTCACACAGCTCATGCCAAACTAAACTAGTTAAGATGAAAACAATTTTTTCAACACTATGAACAAAATTAATACAAATTGAGCACTTGGCGGGCCAGGTAGAGAAGCCAACACTAGCTGTGTGTGTGTGTTCACGACTACAGTTGGCATTATAACTGGTTCACAGCCTTTGGGAGGTCAGAAATACATCACCTTACTCCATACTTGGGCTTTCTTATTTTCAAAGGTACCTCTTGAACTGTTTTGGTCTCTTCCAGGTCTAATATTCTGCAGCTCCTGTATCCTATTTCATTAAAACCCACATAGTGGGCTATATTTCCATACATGTTAGAGACATGGGCTGATGATCACATGTAGAAGATGGTTCATAACATCTTATGAGAGGAAGGTCAACTCAGAAATGGTTAGCATGAGGCATTGTGAGCACTATTTATAATGTTTATTAATCTTATTGTATGTCTTACTGATAAAAAAGAAAGGCAGGAAGATATGGCTGGCACAAAACAGACTTTTCTAAGTCCCTGACAAGAAACCTGACTTCTCTATCCTCACTGGTGTTGCCTTAGAAATACTGCTGTGTAGTACTGTGAAGGCCTTCACAAGATGACTAACAAATATCCAAGTTCCCTGAAGAAGACATTATTCACAAAATTCTTGACTAACCAGGCTAATGAAGTTAATCATAGCACTCCGTCATAATTAAGTTAAAAATCATGCGAACAACTCTATCTTTAAAGTTGGAATTGCATTTTAAGGAAACCCACATTTTCTCGGAGTCTAAAGGAAAAAGCCATCTTATAACAAATACCTGATGTCATCACTAATACTATCCAAAGCTAAAAGCAATGTAAGCTCAGGATAGCTGCTACAGACTACAACACACCATTTAAAATCTTACCTCGTAGCCTATCAAATACTTATTTTTTTTTCATGTATTTTTTCCAATACTTATTTTGGGTTGAAGGAGGGGAATTTACACATGCCGTGGTGTAGAGGACAACATGCAGGGCTCAGTTCTCTCCTTCTACCGTTGTGGATCCCAGGGATCAAACTCAGGTTGTCAGAGTTGTCAAAAAGCACCTTTACACCTGGACCATCTTGCTGGCTCTCAAATATGTATCTTTTCTGAAATAAGAAGTCACATATGTACACATATGTGCTTGTGCTTATACACATATGGGCACATATGTGCTTAGGTGCTTTATGTACTCTGCTGCTAAGTAGAGTTAAATGAGTTGGTTTTAACAGGACCAGAAAAGATAGGAGGAAAGGAAAAGAGCAAGGCAGAACAAGAATAAATTACAGTGAGGTGACATGACATGGCTATGATAGAGTGTATTGTACTATGTCTTACAATAGGAATATTATAGTAGAGGTCTTTGGGGTATGCTACACTCATGTGTTAATTCTCTTTCATTGCTTCATTTATTACTTACCAACTCTTTACTGAAAGCACAGTGTGCTATCCGTGGTGGTATTGTGAACATGTTCAATCCCACCCCAGCTTTTATGGAGCTGAGAACTGTCAAGTGGCAGCAATTGGCTTATTGTAACATGAATAAATAAAGCGGGTTGGAGATACCAAAACTGTTGCTCTATCTCTGCAGAGGTATAACTAAGTAACTAAGAAGGCAAGCTGAAGTCATTCGAAGTGTACCCGTATGGAGGTCCAATCTTGCAAAGGAAAAGAAAAATGGTCCCATTTCTAAAGAGTTGGAGAGAAGTTCTGTGTGTTCTCAGTGTGATATACATTGAGACTAGTCTGGAGGCTGTGTCCGGATCAATGTATTTATATTTGGATAGAAGAAGACAGCAGAGTTGATGGAGAAACCAGAGTAATAGCCTATGAACAGGCCCAGATCAGTGCCAGCACAATGGGGACGTGACCCATTGACTGAAACACTTGTCTGTCCATCCCTGTAAGAGCTGACTTCCTTTGTCATGCTGTTTGGTCCTCTTCCCCATGATGCCGATTACTTGGTATGGTGGGTCTAATTACCTCCAGGCTCCCATCTGTTTTCGTAGAGAGCAATGTTTATCTACATGAGCAGAGACTTTTCTCTTACCCATTTTGGTCCTAAACTCTTTCCCTGGGGAACACAGCCATAAACACAAGAGCATTTATTATGAGTGAGGATGTAAACTTTCCCTTTATGGTTTGTTTGTGTTCGTTCTCCCATCTTACAGTTCCTCGCTGAAGTGAGCATTGCTTGTCAGGGTCTCCTAGCAGTAATGTTTTCCTCATGCTATATGATTGACCTTTACAGGGTCAGTAAGTTCAGGTAGTCAGTCTCCATGGCCTAAGTTAAGGAAAAACAGGCAACATTACCACACCCACATTCATCTGAGCCATGCTGTTCATCACAAGATCCAAGGAGAGAATCTGAAGCCTCGAAATAGTTTGTTCTTTTTCACCTTGAAAATAGTAAGGTTCTGAGTGGGACTGACTAGCATGGATCTGTGGATTTAGTAGTTGACACGCTCTTGAAGTCCCTACTTTACTTGGTACAGGCAAGCACACACAGGATCATGCTAGAAAGAAACATGTACTAGAAAGAACATAGAAGAATATGAGGAGACTAGGAACAGGAGGTGGCATGAGCTGGATGGGGCATGAAGGAGTCATGAGACACTTGCAGGGAAGACTGTTCCAGCCAGTCCTGGCGTCAGAGGAGCGCACGTGCAAGGCTCTCTTGACCTCACATCTCCCAGTGCTCTTCTAACAAAAATAAAAAGAAATTCAAAGAGCTCTCTAGAAGAGGAATGCCCTCTTAACATTTCTCATGCTCCACAAAGTCCTCTAACATGCCCTTTGTCACGTCATCACCCTCCCTAAACAGTGGTGTTCTGACCCAGGAGGCAGGACTGGGCTTGGTCATACACTCCTAACCTTCGTTAGCCTTCTGTTAATTCCTTGAGCCCAGCATCCTGTCAGTCCCTCCTCACATATCCCTTCACTAGATTTGGGTTTGACTACTTGCTGCCAGTAAAGTCTAATGCAAGCCTTACTGTTTCTCATAGATGTCAATTTTCTTTCCCCATACACAGACTTGAGACCTGTCTGCCTCAGCCTCAAAGTGTGCACAACACTGCCCAGGAAACGAGTGCGAACTTCATACATACCACAACCTCTAGTCACTCTTTTGTTTTTATTTATCACTTTTCCCCCCTTAAAAATCTTTATTGGTAACGGCATATCTTTGTTTTTCCTGTCATCCACTTATCTTCTTCTTATGCTTTCCAAGTCAAAGTGAAATGCTCACTCATTTAAGAAACTTATTTTTATCAGCAGGTCCACCATGGTGCATGATGTTAGAGATAAGGAGTGAATCAAAGCATGCATGGTCAGAAGGGCATGGAAGAGAGATGGGGGAAAGAAAGACATGCATTGTGTAATATTGGTCATAGGCAAAACCTGGATTTAACATATAGATAGAGGTAGAGGTCATGTAGAAATGATAGAGGTGGGGACGGAGACAGAGACAGAGATAGAGATGGAGTTGAATATAGATATGGTAAGATAGAGATGGTGAGATAGATATGGGGATAGAGGTAGAGATGATGGAGGTAGAGGTAGACATGGAGAGAGAGAGAGAGAGAGAGAGAGAGAGAGAGAGAGATGATGATGATGATGATGATGATGATGATGGAGAAGGTGACAATGACAAATAAGCAGAAGAAGACTATTTGAGGAAGGCAAGATATTGGTGGGAGATGAGAGAAGGAACAAGGCCATGACCAAAGTATAATAATATATGAAGAAAACTCATGACACACATGCATGAAACCCATTATTTTTTATTCAAATTAAAAAGAAACATAAATTATTTTTTTAAAGGGAACACTAGAGAGCTTGTCCAGTCAATGAAAGTGCTTGCAACAAATCATGAGTACCTACGTTTGGATCCCCAGAACCCAAGTAAAGAGCTGAAGAATGCTTGAAATTCCAGTACTGAGGAGGCAGAGACAATGGGTCCTCGGAGATTGCTGGTCAGCCAGACTAGATAAACTGATAATCTCCAAGTTCCATGAAAGAGCATCTCAAGACAATAAGGTGGATGGTGATTGGCCATAAAAAATATACGCATACAAGAAATACTGAGTAGACTTATATCCATGTATATTAAGTAATAATAATAACTAAGAAAAAGAGGCCATTAATTGAGAAGGAAATGGGAGAGAGAAGGAACATAGGGATGGAGGGAAGGAGGTAGATGTAAATATAATACTTATACATGAAATTCTCAAAAAAAAAATAGAATTAGAAAGCAAGGTGGACACAATTGAAGGAGATACCTGGTACTATGAAAAATACACTACGGTGGTCCTTTGCTAATAAAAAAGTGACCTAGATGGGTTTAGGCTTGTCTTAGGGTTTTTATTCCTGCATAAAACATCATGGCCAGGAAGCAAATTGGAGGAAAGGGTTTACTCAGCTTACACCTTCACATTGCTCTTCATCAGCAAAGGAAGTCAGGATAGGAACTCACACAGAGCAGGAACTTGGGGCAGGAGCTGATGCAGAGGCCATGGAAGGATGCTACTTTCTGGCTCACTTCTCCTGGCTTGCTCAGCTTGCTCTCTTATAGAGCCCAAGACTACCAGCTCAGGGATGGCACTACCCACAATGGGTCCTCCCACCCTTGATCACTAATCAAGAAAATGCCTTACAGCTGAATCTCAAGGGAGGCTCCTTTCTCTGTGACAACTCTAGCTTTGTGTTGACACACAAAACCAGCCAGTATAAGGCTTAAGATGACCAGAATGTATTAAGAAGTATCCTGCTCCTGCACTGACATGTAACCACAGGCTTTTCCACCCATGCCCCAATTCCTCAATAATGACCTAAAGGCTTATTACTTATGAATAAATGACTAGGACACAGCTAGATTTGTTCTCTGAGTAGCCCTTAGCTTATATTAACCTGTTTACACTATTCTGGGTCCTGCCACATGGCTAGTTATCTCTCCTCAGTGTCATTTGTTCGACTTCCTTCCAGTCCAGGCAGGAGATCTCAGTTCCTCTCTCCCTGCCAGATGTCCCACCTTCTAATCATGCCTCAGCTTATAGGCCATCCCATTAGATATTTATCAACAGGTGATACTTCCACACAGTACACATGAGATTTTCCTACACTGATGCTTGTCTGTTTGGGTCTTTTGATTACTCTTTATTCAAACCAAAAGTTTATATCAGAATGGCAATGTGTCATGTGACTAAGTGCATAGGTCAAAAAGGGCAGGACATTCAGAAAAGATTGTACTTCCCTGAATGGCTAGTCAATGACAAAGAAAGGGAAGGACTTATGATTCTGGGTGCCATCTTGACTCTAATGAGTCACTATGTCTGTGCTTGTGCCCAACCTTGAAAGACTAAAATAAATTACCTTGCTTTGACACTATGAGTCTTTAGAACTCATTATTAGAAAGTAGGGAGGGGGTCTCTGTTTCCCCAAAATATTAGCCTCTGGCACTCTCACACATGCACAAATGCACATAGACACACACATACACATCCATGCGCATGCACAAATACATGCGTGCACACAGGAATATACACACATACAACCAGGAACACAACACACACACACACACACACACACACTCACTCACACAGGAGAAGAAAACAAAAGCTGCCCCCAAACAAAGCCCTTCTGGGTCTGAGAGGAGATTGGACACACATGCTGTGACTTCCCTCCGGGTTGTATTTGCTGCTACCACTTTAAATCTTCTTGTCCTTCTGAGCTGAGTGTGGTGGTGCACGCCTTTAATCCCAGCACTCTGAAGGCAGAGGCAGGCAGATTTCTGAGTTCGAGGCCAGCCTGGTCTACAGAGTGAGTTCCAGGACAGCCAGGGCTAAACAGAGAAACATTGTCTCAAAAAAAAAAAAATCTTCTTGTCCTTCCAATGCTACTTCAGACTCCGTAGAAACATTTTCCCCTAATTATGTCTTTAATAAGTGTCTCAGAGATTCATTAGCTGCAAAATTAAATACAATTTTCCAAATATTGCATTTTCATGTCTGATAATTTTCATAGACTTTAAGTAGAGAATCTAGGGTCAAGCAAATAAAAACAGTGTTATTGACAGTTGGGAAACCTAGGAAGCCTCAGAAAGTCATCTTTCTGTCTAGAGTTTCTTCATGGCTTACAGCTAAATGGACAAAGATGCTTTAATGGACTTTAGTCCATGCAAGACACTTTAGTTCATAAGTAACAGAAAAGGCAACTCATGGAATTACCTCACAAGAGAATTCGCTTACTCACATAGATAGCATGCTGGGAGTTTTAAAAGGCTTAGGTTTTCTCAGCCATAATAGTGTTATTAGCAAGCAGCATTGTTCCATACTGCTGTACTGGGAAGAACAAAGTCTTATTCTTCAGATGTGCATTCCTTTGGGCCTACCCAAGGCACCCAGTGAGTTTTAGCAGTAGCTAGAACTACATGTGATTTGGTTTGTAGTCCAAGATGGAGAAAGAAGATTATCTCCCATACACTTAGAACTGAAGTCTTATATTGTGTTTTAATTTGGCAATCCAAAATAGCTAGAATCCCATCATTGGGAAAATGTTCATTGTTGTCAACCTGAAATATATGCCCACCTCTCACTAATCATTGTATGAGGTGGGAGAGGGCAGAGAGCCACAGAACCCAGCTTTAGAATCATCAGTAGGACAGATCTCACTCAAGAGCTGTGGCTAATATGCAGTGGGGAAGGCTGAAATATATTGAAGAAGATCTAACCACTAACCAGCTAAAGATAACATTTTCACAGAATTTATACATAACTTATGTTGTTTTCTTAGTTCCTTATACAATCATGGAAGTAAAGATGAGCATATAATACAATAGAGTATTTCTGCATATATATATTCTTTATTTTGCACCAATACTTAAAAGAAACAAATACCTAACAAAATGCCTTCAATTACTTCCTAGGTGAAATTAGGTCCATTCAATGTGGCCTCCACAGAGACTCAAATATTTTCCTAAGTTATCAGTTTTAAAGACCTTACTTTGGGGGCTAATGATAAAGGTAATAAAGAAAAATGTGCTAGATTAGCATAATTGACACATCTTTTAGTTCATTGCATGGTATTAAAAGATGAACATTTAATACAACCGTTTCTACCAAACTAGGCTGTAGGAAGCCGCTGCTTCAGCAAGGGCTGCGCCCACCCGCCGGAGCCTCTGCAAGGGCCGCACCCGCCCGCCGGCTCCCGGGAAAGCTGCTGCCCGGGCTCCCGGGAAGGCCTTGTCCGGGCTCCCGGGAAGGCCTTGTCCAGGTTCCCAGGAAGGCCGTCTGGCTCCGGGAAGGCCTGTGGCACTGACCCATTATAAGATGGCGCAGGACCGGCAGGCTGCCAGGGAAGAGAGCCTAGTGCACATGCACAGCTCTCTCCTCAGGCCCTCCTGAAGCAGTAGCCCCTCCCGAAGGGAAAATATGCTAATGAGGCACTGCTTGTGGTACCAATGAACGGGCAATATGCTAATGGATGCGGCTTGTGGCACCAATGAACGGGCCACATGCTAATGAGGTGTACTTTGGTGCACCAATCCGCATCCACTACGACACTCCCCTCCCCCTCCCTGGGAGAGTATAAAAGCAGCAGCTCTGCTGCTGTTCAGGGTCCTGGAAATCTACAAGCAAGGTGCTCCTGAATAAAGCTGACTTAGAAGATCCTGGTGGTGGCGTGATTTTCTTGCTGGTTGAGGGAGGCGCGCCGCACTAGGCAATGTTATTGTAAAGACAGATATTTTTTCTCTTCAATATAACATTTATTGCTTTTAGAAAGAGCCATGAATGTAATAAACATTCCCTGGCAAACACTCCAAAGACTCAGAAAAGCCCAACAAAACAATCAAAGCCTTCACTAGCCCAGCCTCTCAGAGAGAATCTGCTAATAGTTCATGGGAATTTTGACCCAGGAGTGGCAGGCTCTGGCTGGAGGACAACCTGTTCCTGTTTGTCCGATTTCTTAACAGGCCTGGGAACTCAGCACGTGTTTCTAATCATTCCTTGCTCTATGCTTCCAGACACAGAAATCAGGCCAGCTTCTACTGCCCATTCCCTGGACACCAAGAGTGTAACTTCCTGCTTCATCACCATCCCTCCATCTGCACCTGCCCTTTGTGTGCCCTTCCATAGCCTGATGTGATGCTTGGGGCAGGGTTGAACTTCATCCCTGCAACACAGCTTGTTCTGTGGAGTGCTTCAGTGTGTCTTTAATGTCTACAGTTGCTAACCTATTGATATCCCATAATATCACTTACACCATGTCTTATTATTAAACAGTTAATTGCTTCTAATTCTTTGCGTGTGTGTGTGTGTGCTTTTGCTGATTTAATTTGATTTTTTTATTAGATATTTTCTTTATTTACACTTCAAATGCTATCCCAAAAGTTCCCTATACCCTCCCTCTGCCCTGCTCCCCTACCTGCCCACTCCCACTTCCTGGCCCTGGCATTCCCCTGTACTGGGGCATATAAAGTTTGTTAGACCAAGGGGCCTCTCTTCCCAATGATGGCCAACTAGGCCATCTTCTGCTACATATGCATCTAGAGACACGAGCTCTGGGGGTACTGGTTAGTTCATATTGTTGTTCCACCTAAAGGGTTGTAGACCCCTTCAGTCATCTATAGGTTGGAACACAGGGCTCCCAATGGAGGAGCTAGAGAAATTACCCAAAGAGCTGAAGGGGTCTACAACCCTTTAGGTGGAGCAACAATATCATCTATAGGTAACGACAGATTTTACAGACCCCATCTTTTATATCCACTCCAACAGTGGCCTTAAAAAGGATAAAGCCATTGACTTTCCTCGAGAGCTCATAATACAGGCACTTTGCCATCAGAACCTGTGTTTCTTGTCTGCTGTGAGCATTGAGACAAGATTCGAGTATCCTCCAATGAAGCTCAGTGCAGGCTGAGATTGCCTGTTTAGCAATAACCACTGCATTCAAAACCATCTCTTCTGACTTGTTGGCTTGTGGGATCTAAATGCAGAAAGTGACCTTGATTATAAAAGAGGATATGCCTGCCAGCTGTAAAAACTGTATTTACAGCAATGAGTTACAGCAGCTGATGAGGTGACGATGCTCTGAGATTATGTAATTTAGTACCTGGAGTCATAAACAAGATAGCACACTGCATAAAGAAAGAGCAGAACTGTCAGAAGAGGTCAGGTTGAGAGGAAAGCTGTGGCTATACACTTTGTTACCAAAGCAGACAGGTGTGTTCCTGTGACCTTGAGATTTTCCACAGTCTGGGAAAGACCCATGAATGAAGCTGACCTTACTTAATTCCTGGGTCTCCGGTAGCCCAGGCTGGCCCTGAACTCTTCATGTACAAAAACATTGATCTTAAACTTCTGAATCTTCTGCCTCCACCCTCATAAAGCATGTGATTACAGCTGTGTGCCACCATGTCCATTTATGTCTGCTAAGAATTAAATTTGGGGTCTTGTGCCTGCTAGGCAAGCACTCTACCAACTGACAAACATCCCACCCCAATATTTTCTATTTTGAATTGGAAAATAATCTGACAGTGGACTTTAGGAAAATTGTAAACTAAATAAGCAGTAATTTACAAGGGCTTTATGTGATTTCTTTTTAACACATAATGTCTCTGTTATAATGTCTGGTGTTCATTTGTATTATTCATAAAATGAACAAACTACTTTGTAGTCGTTGTAGCTTAGGAATTGTTTTGTAACTTTATGTCTATAGATACATTAGTTAATTAGAGAGAATATGCATGCTAATGTCTCGGTTCACAACATGAATATATTTCCATCTTCTTCAAGCTACATGATATCAAAATTGAGCAATTGCCCAGGTCAAAACTTTACCTGAATACATCATATATATATATATATATATATATATATATATATATATATATATATATATATATACACACACTCCTTTTATTTATTTACATTCCCAGTGTTGCTCCCCTTCCCAGTCACCCCTTCAAGAGTTCTTTACCCCATCCCTCATCTCCTTTGCTTCTGAGAGGGTGCTCCCATACCCACCCACTTCACCTCCTCTTTCCTGAGACATCAAATCTCTCCAGGATAAAGTGCATCATTTCCCTCTGAGACCAGACAAGGCAAGCCTCTGCTACATAAATGCCAGAGGTCAGAAGCCACAGAGCAGCTCATGTATGCTCTTTGGTTGGTGATTCTCAGTCTCTGGGAGCTCCCAGGGGTCTGGGTTAGTTGATACTGTTGGTCTTCCTATGGGGTAGCCATTCCCCTTCAGCTCCTTCAATCCTTCCCCTAACTCTTCAATAGGGGTCCCTGACCTCAGTCCAATAGTTGGCTGTGAGTATCTGCATCTGTCTCAGTCAGATGCTGGTAGAGCCTCTCAGAGAACAGCCATGCCAGGCTCCTGTCAGGAAGCACAACATGGCCTCAGTAATAGTGTTCGGGTTTAGCCAGGCGTGGTGGCGCATGCCTTTAATCCCAGCACTCAGGAGGCAGAGGCAGGTGGATTTCTGAGTTCGAGGCCAGCCTGGTCTACAAAGTGAGTTCCAGGACAGCCAGGACTACACAGAGAAACCCTGTCTCAAAAACAAAACAAAACAAAACAAAACAAAACAAAACAAAACAAAACAAAACAAAACAAATAGTGTTCGGGTTTGGTGCCTGCCCATGGGAATGGTTCCCAAGCTGGCTCATGGGACAGCCTTTCCTTCAATCTCTGCTCCATTTTCACACCTGCATTTCTTGTCAACAGGAACAATTCTGGGTCAAAAAAATTAAAGGTAGGTTGGTGATCCCATCTCTCTACTGAGGAGGACTCAGCATATGTGCACGTATACACAGACACACACACACACACACACACACACACACTAATAAAAAATACTAATATCATGCCATATTCCCAGGAAGTAGTAGGAATAGAACTCAGGTTGTACTAAACAAGAGTAGTGAGTGGGCTGTGGGGGAAAAAAGGAGAAAAAATAGCTTAACACAACAAAACAGTTCTTGTTGGAATCCCTGGTGTTCATTAAGGATATCCAACCTACATTACACAGAGAAATAATGCCCACAGCCTACCCAACACTTCTCAACCAGCGAGTCATTGCTCACCCTTGCAAGTGGACGGTTAATATTTTATCATTTACAGTTCTATGATCATCATTAATCTTTATTTTATTATTCTATAAGGTTTGGGAGACACAATTACTGAATACAAAAGCAACCTAGGGCATTGAAGTTCTAGCAAGCGGAAAGGTAGGGGCAGCTATCGACTTCCAATATATCGCAGTTGTTATTTATCATCTACAGAGGGTTGCTTAGACCAACCCAGCTCTCATTAGCAAAACAAGTTACACAAACAGCAAATCCTAGGACTGAACAGAAATTATACTTAAAGGAAAAAACATAATTCAAGTGGAGGAAAAAAACCAAAAATCATGATAATACATTCTAAGAAATGTCAGGCATAATTCATAATCACAATTAATAAACTTTTATTTTCTGCTGCCTACATTCTCTGGTTAACACATGATAGCGCTGGAAGTCAATTTTCAAATTCTGATTACTGGAAACTTTTGGTGAGCTATGTAACAAGTACAACAAAAAATTACAACCCTTAAAATAAAAAGAATATTATTTACAGTGCTCCTTCAGAAGCCTATTGTTGGTGTGATAAAAGTGCAGCATGTATTATTATGAGTGATGATTGTGCAGTTTTCCCTTGGAAAGTACCCAGCTTTCCAGGAACAACCTTTCAATGTGTGCTGCACAGATGATAAGCAAATACTTAGCAATCAAATACCTTCCTGCTAATAAGAAAAATATTGACAGAACTAAGACCGCTTCTCGTTCTCTATGTACCAGACATCGGCTGTCCCTTTAGTCAAGAGAAAGTTCAGTAAAAAGCTTTTCCAAGGCTATTCCAAGAACAAATGCATCCTCATGTCAAGATGCTCCCAAAATAAGCAGTCTCATTTGGATGCTTGCTGTGAGCATATTGAATTCCCTCAATGATCCCGCTGTCATTTTGTGCAGGGCAGATGCATAGCGTGGCAGCCAAACAGCCAGTGCAGGCTGCCTCTCACTCCCACTCTAAGAAGTGTTTTCATCTGACTCCCGATTCTCCTAGACATGACACACCAACAGTGAGCATCAGTCTCACACTGAGCGATCACAGACCATGGAGTCTTAAAATCCTGGAGCTTGAAAAAATGGGAATCAAGCAACCAGTCTCAATCAGTTGGATGTCGACAGCACACAGAACCAAACCACACGTGAAACAGTGATGTACGTTTCCGCAGCTCACCAGTGTCCCCTCGAAGCAATTATTTCCCCCCAAAACAATTTATAACTTTAGAAATTAAACGTTAAAGCCTTCTAACAGCTAAACGTCATTTCCTCCAGCCTTTCCATGTCTTTTGAAGCTGATCTTTAAACATAGATGTAAAAAGCAGAGTGATTTATTTTTATTAGCACAAATATCAGACTTTGCCAGCAGGGAAACCTTTCGAGTCTATTACCCATGTGATAATCTACAACATACACCATTAGAATCCATTTGCTTTAATACCCAGCACACATACAGGAATGAGGCTAGATATGCAATAGTAAACTTACTACCCTAGAGGTTCATTTTAAAATATAAATGTCTATTTACTTCCATTAGATCTTGATAGGAAATTAAGTACTTTGTAGGAATGTCCAAAAGATGCTTAATTAGAAGTTGGAATTTGAAAGAGGTGTTCTGGGAAAAGAGAGTCATTATGTTTTCTGGTTCTTTGGTGTAGAAAAAGTATAAATGAATTAGACAGTGTAGTTAGATGTTATAGTCCAGCTGTATAGAACAACTTATGCTCATGTGACTCTAGTGACATCTATTCACTGAATCTACAGCTGTTGAGACATCAGAATTCATAACTTTAGGTTGAAAATGATTATAATAAAAAGCATTGTGGTATCTGAATGTATTTCAGATTGCATTAAATATCAAACCCTATATAGTATCTCTCATTAAAATTCACTTACACACAAATTCAAATTTGTGTTGAATGAAAACTAAGGACTGGATTATTACTTTTCAATATTTAAAGTTTATGCATTTAATTAGTTGAACTATTTTAAGATGGATTGACAAGCTCTTTTAGAAACGAAGCTTGGGACATGTGAAGACATATGATGTGTGCTCGTGGACAGAATATGGACACCTTTCATCAGCTTGTTACAGGAGTACGTGCTTCAAAACGTTGAAACACTATTCCATAATAATGCCCACCCCTCACCATCTAACAGAAAATGAGTTTTGAAGATTGCTTAATTTGTGAGGGAAACGTTTGACTTTCCTAGGAAAAAATCAGAAAAGCAACCATAGAAGAAGACGTACACAGATGTGGTGAGCTTGGGGATGGACGTGGAGCCAGAGGACCACCAGGGAGGGATCTGGCTATATCTGTTTCATCTATAGCTCACAAGCTCATGGAAGACAAGCAGCACAAGCAGAGATGGCTTTTGTGCTCCGGCAATGCCGGCCTCCGTGCTGTGTTCCTGTTCATGCTTCGTTGATTAGCTCATAAATCTGGTGACAGCTGTTTGGGTCTCTAGGCCCTATGACTGAATCATGATAAGAAATCATTTTCCCATGATCTTACAACTAGGAAGTAGCTACACTGAGATTCAGATACATGTCTTTTTGAAACTTAAATCCACACTTTTTACTACCATGCTTCATCTGTTTCCTATGTCATTCAAAATATTTGACCATTTCTTTTTTTTCTTTTTCTTTTATTAGATATTTTCTTTCTTTACATTTCAAATGTTATCCCCTTTCTTGGTTTCCCCTCCAAAAACTCCCTCTCCCTTCCCTCTGCTTACCAACCCACCCACTCCCACTTCCTGGCCCTGGCATTCCCCTATACTGGGATATAGAGCCATATCAGGACCAAGGGCCTGTCTTCCCATTGATGACCTAAAAGGTCATCCTCTACTACATATGGGGCTGGAGCCATGGGTCCCTCCATTCGTACTCTTTGATTGGTGGTTTAGTCCCTGGGAGCTCTGGAGGTACTGGTTGGTTCATATTGTTGTTCCTCCTATGGGGCTGCAAACCCTTCAGCTCCTTGAGTCCTTTCTCTAGCTCCTTCATTGGGGACCCTGAACTCAGACCAATGGATGTCTGTGAGCATCCAGTTCTGTATTTGTCAGGCATTGGTAGAGCCCCTCAGGAGACAGCTATATTAGGCTCCTGTCAGCAAGCACTTGTTGACATCCACAATAGTGTCTGGGTTTGGTGACTATATATGAGATGGATCCCCAGGTGGGGCAGTCTCTGGATGGCCTTTCCTTCAGTTTCTGCTCCACACTTTGTCTCTGTAACTCCTCCTATGGGTATTTTGTTCTCCCCTCTAAGAAGGACTGAATCATTCACACTTTGGTTTTCCTTCTTGAGCTTCATGTGGTCTGTGAATTGTATCTTGGGTATTCCGAGCTTCTGGGCTAATATCAACTTATCAGTGAGTGCATACCATGTGTGTTCTTTTGTGATTGGGTTACCTCACTCAGGATGATATTTTCTAGGTCCATCAATTTGCCTAAGAATTTCATAAATTCATTGTTTTTAATAGCTGAGTAGTATTCCATTGTGTAAATGTATCACATTTTCTGTAACCATTCCTCTATTGAGGGGCATCTGGGTTCTTTCCAGCTTCTGGCCATTATAAATAAGGCTGCTATAAACATAGTGGACCGTGTGTCCTTATTACTTGTTGGAACATCTTCTGAGTATATGCCCAGGAGTGGTATATCTGGGTCCTCAGATAGTACTTTCCGAGGAACTCCCAAACTGATTTCCAGAGTGGTTGTACCAGCTTGCAATCCCACCCCCAATGGAGGAGTGATGTTCTTTCTCCACATCCTCACTGTCTCTGACTGTGTGTCAGTGTTCCTGGGAGACCCCGTTCTCTCTGGGAGGAATTTAGGTATGGAGAGCTGTGGTCCAGGGTCAACTCTGGGGCGTAAACAGCGATCAGAAGGATCCTGTCCCCAGCTGATCCTTGGTTCCCATGTCCTGATGGCTCTGTGAGGGTCCCTCTTGGGCCAGGACTTTGAAGAGAAGTGGTGGTCTTATCTGCTCTCAGGTGTGTAGGCACTCCTGGAAGACCAGCTCTCTCCTGGCAGTATTTGTGTATGTGTCTCTGGCACAGGATCGGCTCTGGGCACTGATGGAGACTGGAAGATTCCTGTCTCAGGCAGCCCCTTAGTTCCTGTGTCCTGAGGGTTCTGGGCAGATTTCTCTGAGCATCAGGGGTGGTCCTTCCTGCACTCACAGGCCTATCTTCACTTTTGGGAGGCTTGCTCCCTCCCGGTGCTATTTGGGTATGGAGCCCTGTGGCAGAGGATCTGCTACAGGCTATGTGACTATTTCCAGTTGTAGTACTCAGGTTCATCCACTGGACCAATAACTGGAATCTGTTCTTCTAGAAAGAGTGCTTTCCATCCCATCCCCCTTTCCAGAACTCGGGTGGGCAGTAGCTACTCAGCTTCATGTTCCTTTTGTGGTTCTCTTGCATCTCTGTCAGATGAATGCAAACGGGGTACCTACTTAATCTGAAAGTAAAATTCAGGAGTATTCATGTTATTAAACTGTCTCTTTATGCTATTAAACTGTCACTTATGTAGCAAGACTGGCCAGACATTTTGTTGGATTAGGATAGGTGTATTTTTTTAAATTAGTTGAATTGTTTCAAATTTTACAATTTAGCTAATCTCAAGGAGAAAAAGAAAAAAGAAAATGGAAAACTCTTTATGCCAACTAAAAGTAACTTTCCAAGGATATTGTAGACATCAACTGGATGTGCCCTAAAGGGATGGAAGAGACATCTCTTAGTGGCACTTCTCAGTCACAGAGTTAAATTTCTCTCAGAGCATCTGTGTTTGGACAACTATGTCATGCTGCCTCTCTTAAAATGTTCTGAAATTTACACACATGCATATGGCAATAAAAATTACAAGTATAAATTGTGGTAAAGCATACTTTATATTTTTTATCTCAGTGTATTTCAAACAGCCTTGTGGCATTGTTGTTCACAAAGCGGTGTTTTGTTGGCTGTTCACTCAGTTGTCAGTCCTGGGTGTATAGTGTAAGATTACAAATTATGTGTGATCTCTCTCCACAACACAGCACATTACACTTAACTACTCTGATAGTTCATAAAGAGAAGATGGAGGTGAAACGAGGTGAAACTCTTAAGCTGTCCCTTCTTAAGCTTTACGTACCACTCAGGGAACATCCTGGAAGGTGGTCTTAGGTTGAATTATCTTCTTACTCTTGCTTCTGTGTGCATGAGGTGTGGGGCTTCTCTCAGTGGGACAGCGGACATCGTACTGGGATACAGATCTACAGATCATTAATCAGCATTGGACTCGGAGTTCCTCTTTGAACTTGTGGAAGGGGTTAGTCTGGAGTAGGCTGACCTCCAAAGAAAGCACTTTATCTTTACTTTTGTTGGACTTGCCATACACTCTTGACCTTTAGTACCAACCTTGAGACATCTCTTAATGAAAACACAACAGTAAAAGTTTGTAATAGGAAGGAGCTTTTTTGCTTGAAATAGAGAAGACAGTCAACACTTAAAAGTGCTTTTTCCAGGGCATATCTGAGGTCCTCTGTGTTTTCCACATCCCTCTACCTCTGTCCCCAGGCCTTTTCCTCTGAAACCATGCTCTGATCAGAAGCAAACACTTGCTATATAGAGCCATGAGTCCAGCACCCATGAAAACATGCTACTCATAAGGTATCATTTAGTTTACCTCCAACTCCTAGAATAATAGATATGTTAATAAGAAAAGAGTTATCTCCCATTTCCCAAAGAGGTCTGTTTTAAATTTCTTGAAACTTTTTATTAACATGCATTAAGTGCACATACTGATAGTATTCAGTGTGAGAGTGCAATACATGTACACAGGTTGCACTGATCAAATTCATTCCAACTTTATCTACATACACCCCTTCCTATGCTCTGTCAGTCGCTATTTTATATCCAGGTTTGCTGCAATCTGCATGGTTTGATCCTGAAAACCTGACGTGGGAGACAAGAAAATGAAGAAAGAACAAACACAGAGACAGAAAACCAAGATCCAGTGGGTTGTGCTTCTCTGACAGAGGCCATGAACTATGCAATCCAGAAACTTAGCCCATTTATTTTACACATCTGGAGCAAGGAGGCTGGTTTCTGGTGTACTTATGAGCATGGACATAGGTTTATGTAATCTCTCTCAGTAGTGGGTCTCTGTAGGGGAGATGTAGTAGGCTGCAGTCATTCTTGAAAACGAAGCGATAGTTGTTACCTTTTGCCTACACTGGTCACTTGTTTGTAAACACCAATACTTGGGCTAGAATCCAGCCAGTTGATGAAGTCTTTCGCTTTTCTCTGAACTTCATGGTAGGGAAAGGTTTCCCATTCACATGGGTAACATGGGCTATTTGACATGGCTGTGCCTGGACCAACAATCTACATCCCCCAAGTGCCTCATCTACTCCACACACATTGACTTTTCTTCTTTTAAATTTCCATAGATGAGAAGAAAATATTAATTACTTGCCCTTTCACATTTTCTGGTTTATTTCATTGAACATAATGCTCACATTTCCACCTATTTTTCTACAAACGACAAGTTCCATTCTTCAATATAACTAAATAATATCCCATTGTATAGAAGTACTACACTTTCTTTTGAGGTTATATTTAACCAAGGAAAGGCAGAAGTCAGAGAGTTAAGATGGTGGAAGGACTGTGAGATGGGAAGAGGAGGTTCTTTTTATTTTCCAAGTTATAAATTTAGATCCCTGACCATATCATAAGTAGAAGATCAAACCAGACATGCTTGATTTCTTAATGTTAATAAGACAACTTAAATCTTTATTTATGAAGAATGTTTAGAGGCAGTTTCTTTTATTCCAAAGGAAGTAGCTCCTCTCCAAGAAGGATGAGAAAGAAGATAATGCCTAAAAGCCATTTAATAAATTCATCCTTAAGGAGTCTTTAAAATTCATTGAAGTAGAGATACAAAATACTACAAAAATAAGCCAGCATGTATTTCACATATTTGGAAAATATTCAGTAGTCTACTGATTTTTACCTCGTTGATAAGGGGTAAACACTTGCTTTATAATCTAAGCATGGGATTAGACATTTCTAAAAGCAATCTGTCAATATTAAGATTTGTTACCCTTTGGCATCTGTAATATTGCTAAATATTTATTTTACAGAAATACTTAAGGAAGCATGCAAAGGCTGATGTAGCAGGATGCTGACCAACATAATGTATGTCCTGCTACAAGAGCATATGCAGATAATTTAGTAGTTGTCCACCGGGAAAGAAATGCATTGAATAAAATATATAGCAAAAAAACACAATAGGAAACATCATGGAACTATTCAAATGATAATTTCTATTTGTATTCATTGCCATGAAAATATGCCTGTCATATATTTTCAAATAAAACAAACTACAAAACCATGTATTGTTGTCTATAGAAAGCTGTATGTGTATGTGTTGGTGTGCCATAGCTTAAATTACTACACAGACATTTATCAAAATATGAGCACTTTTGATTTATAGTATCATGGATTTTTGTCTGTTTTCTTCTCAAGGCTTCAATTTGTTTTTAACCTTGATCATTGTCATAGCTTCCTGTCAAAATGATACGAAGCTAGACATATCAAGGAAGAGGGAATATCAGTTGAGTAACTGCTTCTGTTAGACTGACCTGTGAGCTTGGCTGTGGGATATTTTATCTTGGTTGCTGATTGGTAGAAGAGGGCTCAGTCCACCATAGGTGATATCATCCCTATGCAGGTGGGCAGGTATAGAAAGGAGGTAGCTTGACAATCCAGAAAAATCAAGCCAGTAAGACTTGTTCCTCCATGGTTTCTATTTCAAGCTCCTCCCTTGAGTTCCTGCCTTGGCTTCCCTGGATGACCGACTAACCTGTAAGCCAAAGAAGTTCTTTTCCTCTAGTTGCTTTTGGTCTGGATATCACAGCAACACAAGAAAACTAGAACAGGCAGATTCAAATTGTATATTAGAAAGAAATAAAGGTACTGTTAGAATAATTTTCAAAACTGTTGCCTCCTCTTACAATGTTTTAAGCTTCATAATAATAATCTGTTAATTACAGCAGGATAACACTGCAAGATCTTTTGTGCTAAATGTATTAACTGCCTCTACTGATAAATGGCTATATTCCAAGCCATCTTGGCAAATTACGCCCTAAAATTGTGCCTCTGGGTTCTATAAATTCAGAGGTATCATTAATCAAAAGGAAACTGGAAATTCACTGTCTGTTTTCTACCCTAACCTGCCGTATTCTAGGAGAATGACTCAGAGCAACCAGCTCCTGGGATCCTGATTACTTAAATAAGAAATAAATCTTTGGCTGTTGTACGTAATCATTCACTCACTGTTTTTTTGTTTATGCCTTCTCTTTGGAGAATCTGCAATGTGCCAGGCATTGGGCTCTGTGCTAGAGTTGCAGCATAAGCCAGAGGCTCTCTGACCTGTAGCATGGTAGAGGTAAGTCAGGGACACTCACTATTGACAGTGTCTCAAATCATAACCCCTAATGCCTCCACGTTCAGATCGGCGATATAAGAACAAAACTGCCATGCTTTTGCCACCTGCATCATTAATAATAGACTCCAAAGCATTTCTCCAGTCTATCTATAGACACAGTTCTGAAATGTTCTCATGACCTTTACCAGATATTACTCCATGATCATGTTGCATGACAAAGGAGGAGTATACATGTAATTAGGATTACTAGTCAGTTCATCTTTACAATAAGGGAATTTGGGGAGTTACTATCACTCACTGGTAGAGTGTTTGCCTAACAGGAGGCCTGGGTTCAATCTCTAGTAATAACCACAAGATATCAGCCATTTTTGGATGACCTTACCTAGTCACATGAACTTTAAAAGCAGTGATTTCTGTAGATGATAACAGAAGAAAAGTAGAGATTCCAAACACAAGAACCCAGTGTGAAGGAATTCTCTATGCTGTGATGGAGGTATCATGGGTACACATCTCTCTGAACAAGAGCCTTCCCCTGATTATAGTTCGAGAAGATAGAATGGCTTCCATTCTCTACTATAAGGAACTGAATACCACTTACACTAGGAATGAGTTTGAGCTCCAGAGAAGGCAATAGGATTGCTTCCCACCCTTCTTCAAAGAGCTGACTCAGATATTCTCCAAACCCCAGTCTAGATATTCCAAGATGATCAATTGTCATATTTCAGCTACCAATTGTTTAGGCTTTTGTTACATAGCAACAAAACTTAACACTTTTTGTCATTTATATATTACTCCTGAGGACTAGTTATCACAATGCATTCTAACTGAGACATAGCTGCTTAGCCCTTCTTATTCAGATGGAGAAATCCAAGTCAAAGTTTCTAATTAGCCTCCTTATCATTTTTAAAAGACATCATTTTTTATGTATGTGAGAATATGTACATTGTATGAGTGCGTGGGTGGAGTAGCCTGCACACACACACACACACACACACACACACACACACAGAAGTCAGAAGATAGCCTTTGGTCCCTCCAAGTTGGAGGCAGATACATTTGCCAAACTTCGGGCTTCTTAAGTGGGCACTGAGATCTGATCCCCGACTCTCATGATTGTGTATCAAACACTTTTAACTGCCGAGCAATCTCTCTAGCCCCTGTTTTTAGTCTTTATACAATTGAATTTATTGTTCATTTTAAAAGAATGAACTTTTTTTGAGCTTGCTCAAAAAATATTTGGAAATACAGTCCAAGAAATAAATTTTTTCTCTGAATCAGTTGGGTGCATAGACTATGGATACAGCCACCATTATTCTCAAATACTTCAAAGAGCTTGTTTTAAATCAGAGCATTTCCTGACATGCACATACTACATACTACATTTCATTTCATACTACAGCCATGAAATGAAAGAACTTCATGTTCATTCATCTCTCAGACTCTATTCAAGTTTTATAAAACATATCCAAATAATATTTTTTCATCCAAAGATGCAGACATAGCCCTGTCATCAGTTACAATGTCTGCTTAGTACCCTTTGGCCTCAAACAAGGTTCTCATTCTTCCATTGACTTTTATGACCTTAAACTTGAAGGTTACAGGCCAGGGTAATCATGTGCCTTAGTCCCGATAGGCCTGAGCTCTCAACATGACACCTGTGCATGTTTGTAGGCAATGTAAGGAAATGGTGTTCTGTTCTCTGTGACTGCCCAAATGTGATACACAATTCCAGTATGTACTAACTACGCTAACAACCTTAATGGTGAACTTAAGGTAGTGTCTGCCGGGGATCTCTGGACAACTGTATCCTCTGCCTTTTAAATTAACAGCTATTTTTATAAGAAGATAATTGGAAGCTACATGAAAATCTCATCTGCTGCCAAACTTTAAATTTGTTCATGTATAATAATTAAATAATTATACACTAATGGTTTCCTATTTTGTTTGATGCTGTACAAGCTGTCATTACGACTCCCTTTCATAGTCAAATTGTCAGGAATTTGGCTAAAAGTAACTCCTTCAAGCTGAATTGACTTCAGTCTTGACACATCTCACATCTGTTCTAGAGAATTCAGCCTTCTCTGTGAGCAGTTCTGTTATATCTAAAGCCAAGATCTGGACAGTGGACTTGTCTATTCAAAGCTTTTACAGGGGTGCTGCACATACACATGCTGACCTAGTTTTACTATGTCTCCAAATACTGTGCTGTCTGCATCCTCATGACTTCTGTGTATACCTTTCTTCCACCTGGAATACTTGCCCCTCCTTTTCATACAGTAAACATTACATAGTCATCCTTTAGACTTCAGCATAAATATGGTTCCCCTAGGAAACTACTCAAAGGGCCTAGACTACAACATGGTGCATCTTTGGAGTATACATATTTCTCCTCTCAGTAGTATCTCACACAGTCGTAGAACACACTTTATAACGTATTTGTGGAAAGTCTGAATGAGTGAATGAGTGAAAGAATGAATGAGTTAGACTGGAACTTGAACCCAGGACTTTCTGAGCTCTTGCAAAGTAAAGGGTTCACTGAGTTAGCATTTGCTGTAGTGATGTAGATATCAGCATTATTTGTTCCTTCCTGAGGAACTCTGAATTTTCTTCTGAACCAATTTTCCCTTTACCCAAATGTCTCAAACTATCCTAGTATTCAGTGTGCAGCTCAGGCTGAACTGAACTTCAGGTTTTCCTACTGCAGCATCACAAGGGTAGGGATTATAGGTATGCACCACCAACTCTAGGCTCTCCTGATTCCCCAAGCCCTTTCATTGAGACAGATTCCCACTATGTAGCCCTGGCTGGCCTGAAATAAGCTCACCTAGAACTCAGAGAGACCCACCTGCCTTTTCCTCCTAAGTGCTGCCACACCGAACCTTCTCTATTATTCTTGAAGTTAGTTGTACTTGAAATGGACTCAGACAAAGATGGAAAACAAGGTGCCCTCTGAAAAGGTCACAGACGTTACCACCCCCAATTTAATCACTGGGGTTTACTCTCCATTAGATTTCTTCCCGAGTAACTTTGGTAATTTGTTAAGAAAACAAAACACTGCAGAAGAATCTTTCATTTGATTGCATAACGCTAAATCTTCACCACCTCCTGGGTCCTTAATTAAATCTTGTTGTTACACAGTGCCTTGTCCTTGAATGTGGGCTTCTCTGAAAGTCTCGGGAAGAGAATTTACAGCACAGAAGGAAAAAGTAGCCTGAAACTCTGTGGAAGTCTACAAGACCCACAAGAGCCTCCGTAAGTTAGAGTAATTGTCTTAGCTTGATGCTTTCCCAGTTTTCCTCTGGCTTTATGCTAGACCTAAATTCAACAAAGATCCACTTACAGTGTTGACCCCTCCCCATTTATGACAACAGAAGCTGGGCCTGGGGATGCTGTAGGATCTTTGCATCATTTGAAACAACTGATGATTGAATCCTGATGACTTGCTAAAGTAGCTGAAACAGTTGGAGGCATTAAGAGTTTTCACAAAGCTTTCCTTTATTTTACAATTTCTGATGAACTGATAATTCTCTCATCCTTATATATGCCATAGCAATTTATAAGTAAAAAATTAGTATTCAATATTTCTCCTTCTCCTGGACTTACAGAACACTTTTCTTCCATTTTCAGATGTCTAGCAAAGATAAGATTAGGTTGAAAGAAAATTAAAATTCTTTATTTTACAGTAAGATGAAAAAGACAGGTCAGCACTGCATGCTAGCTAGGGGTTGAGTTGCATACATCCCATTTGGAGGTGGACACCCAACATGCCTTATTCAATGCGTTTGTTCCTTTGTGGATCTCTGTAATGGTCTCCATTTGTTGCAGAAAGAGCCTTCTCTGATGAGGGGTGAGAGCTATACTTATCCATGGGTACTTAGTATTTAAACCACAGAAAGTATATTGGTTTAGAAAAAAATGGCAGTAGTAGGTTATCCAGGGTCTATGACATCTCCAGCCATAGGTAGTTGGTGAGATTTTTGGGTGGGTGGGAGGGTGGATGGATGGATGGATGGATAGATAGATGGATGCATAGATGGATAGATAGGTAAGTAAGTATTAAAGTATGTATGTATGTATGTATGTATGTATGTATGTATGTATGTATTGAATGTGCTGCTGTAGTCCTGGTGCTATGGAGATAGGCCTACCCCCAATCCTCAGTAAGTGACCCAGCCTAATCAAATCAGTGAATTCCAGGTTCACTGAGACACCTTGCCCCCCCAAAAGAGAATGTAGAACTCTAGCTTTCACAGGCACATGCATTCACGGCTGTGTTTCAGTTCTCTCTGAATTGAGACTTCTCTATTTTTTCCCCTAAAAATGTAGCAAGGGTACTCAGGAGATGAAGGCTCATGAGGCTCCAGATCTTGTGTCTGGGAAAGTGAAAACATGCAAGACTCTCTACGGCTCCTCAAGAGATTTACAGAAGTATTAGACAACTACTTGGGGAGGAGACTGGCCAGCCAAGATGTTAACTGGAGATGCTTGGATATATTGAGCTGCCTTAAAATTGTGCAGAGGTTCTCCAGGGTTTGACCTTCTGTGAGTTATCACCCAGATATTGGTGGATTTTTTTTCAGTGATGTGCCTGCTTTTGAGTTGTCCTTATTCCTTGTGAGTAACCCCTCACCCACACTGGAGTTACCTTGTAGAATCTCCAATAACACTCCAATAACATTGGTTCATCAAGTTGAACTTCAGTGCAGTCTTTAGTCAGCATGGGTTTCTTTCTGGGGTTGGTTGACTTGGGAAAATGTTTCTTCCCAGGAAATGCCTCTAGCCCAACACATGCATGTACCTAGATGTGAACAAGTACACAGCACACATACTTGGTTTGTTCTAGAAACTTCCATGAAAGCTTCTTAGAATTCTTAGCCACACTGAAACACTCACAGTTTGATATTTTAACACTCCCCAAGAAAGAACCAAGTAAGTGATTGTCAAGTCAAGAAAAACCCTCTATTTCTCAGTCTCCTTTGGTAGCATATTTCCACTGAAGTGAGTTGTATTAAATGTGGTTTAGCATTTAAGTCTGACTCCTTGAATGCATTTTTAAATGAGGATTTGTTATTTTATCACATCTCAGAAAATAATTGAAATGGATGCATTTCCTGGCTGCAACTAATTAACGAGGATGCTTTATCTGCAGCAGGAAAATAATAACGTGGGCTTTACTAAACAAACTATCCTGACCACGACCTGACAGAATAGTCAAAGGATCAAAGTCAATGAATTGAAGCAAGCTTTAGAAAAAAATCTCTTTTAATGAGAAAATTGTTTGAAAACACATTGTTCAGCTTTGAAATGAAAACTTGCCAAGGCACAACGGTCTCTTGCCTTCTTCAAAAACAGACATATTTGAATTGTTGGGTCACTTTTGGAGTTTTAGAATTATGGCTGCAGGTTTTCCTTCTGTCTCTAGCAAGGAAAGAGTGTGGTGACTGTGCATACTGCACCTTCTAGAACACCCTGGAAAGTGGACCTACACAAAGGTCTATTCTTTCCTCTAGAACTGTATTCCATTTGTCAAAGTAAACATTGCCTATGAAGTCCCTCCTAATACAGACTAGTTTTATCCTGGCTCAGCAGAGCAGTGCTCAGTAGCAACCATATACAGAGTCGAGCATGCTGGCAAGACCAGAGGTGCTGGCCAAACTTCAGCCTGGTCAAATGACAGACAGCAGAGAACATGGGGTGTGGCCTTCTCAAGCTAGCCAAGGAAGGATTGATATCTGGTATATATTTGTCTGTACAGAGATTCTCTTTAATATCTTACTGAAAGATGCCCACCAAAATATAGTATCATACAAGGCACTCCAGGGAGGAACCTAGCATGTCTACTTGACTAGCATAGCAGAAGGAATGAGTGTGATGCTTCTGGGAGAGCTGTGGGGGTTTCTGGCACAAATATTTGCTGCCCTCCACTTGTCAACAGCTCCATGGTTTCTCTGGTCTCCCACTTGTGGTTAGATCATATTCAGAAAGGATCATTTCTCTTGGAGGCTGCTGTGTTTATCTCTCTTCCAAATGTTAATATTAAAATGCAACTCAACTCAGGCCCCATGAGTCATACGTTATTCACCATTGCCAACCTCTTGCAGAGCTTTGCAGGGGGTTACCTCTGAAGGTGTCAGTCATTCAGCTATTTTTTTTTCAATACAGATCATAAGTACTTCCTCTGCCCCAAATGTGAAGGCAAAAGGAAACAATAAAACTCAAAGAAAATCCATCATATGTTCAGAATTTCCTATTACATTTTTTTATATTTAAAAACTTTGAATGTATTTATGACAAAATGATTTTTGAAACTGTTTATGAAAATAGAGTCATTTTAGGGGGATTCTAAATTGCCTAAAAAAATTCTTACATGATTTGAGGTATCTGTTTACAATGAAGTTAAGCCTGAAATAAAATGTCTTCAAATACTTTGCTAATTACAATTTTGTTTTGTTTGCACATATGTGCAATTTGTGAAAAACAGTTCTCTGCTTCTACTATATGGGATCCAGGGACTGAATTCACACTGCCAGACTTGGTGCCAAACCCTTTTACTCAGTGAGTCATCCAGGCAGCCCTAAATGTATAGGATTTTGATGATAAAGGCCATTGGAATCTCAATAGCTAGTACATAATAAGTGGCCAATAATCATTTGCTGAATAAATGAATGATGGGTGGAATATTGACCAAATCAGGGTCTTGATAGTTGATTTAAAAAAATTTGAAAAAAATATGAAAGAATTAAAAGAAAAATATCAGAAGATTCTTTAAATGCTGAGGAAGACAATTTGTTTAATCCAGGGGAGACATTAGTGGATTTAGCTTCATCTACAATAAAAGCATTCTGAGACATAATTACTTTTAAGGTTGATAATGATAATAAAAGACCTTGTTCTGCTAATCTCTATACTGATGCTATATGCTGCTGCTGCTGCTTGTGTTTGTGTGTGTGTGTGTTCAAGTGTCTGTGTACATGTGGAAGACGAAGCAATAAGGTGCTTCATGACTCTCTGCCTTATTCCCTTAAGACAGGATCACTCACTGAACCCAAATTTCTCCATTTTAGCTTGGCTGGCTATAAAGGCAGCTTCCAGGTCCCACTTGTCTCTACTTATCAGAAATTAGGGGTTACAGAAATATGCATCCATGCCTAGATTTCTATGAGGCTGCTAGGAATTCTTGGTCTTCGTGTGTGATTAGCAACACTCTTACCCACTGAACCATTTCTCCAAACTCGTGTTCTCTGATTTCTTTGCTTTTTAACTGAAGTTTCACACTTGTGTCATTCAAAAAGAACTGTGAAGAGGAAGAGCAACTGACTCAGAAGTAGCCCAGGGGAAAACAGCAACGGCAAATATACAGAATGAGCCTTACTGTTTACTTGGCACTCTGAGTAGTTCTTCATATCCGTAACCATCATTTCATTATTAATCATGTTATAAGTGTTATGAAACCAAGTTCACTTGTTCTTTGTTTCCCAAAATATTTTCATGCCTCAAAACTATTGTGAATCTTAGAAAATAATTTGAAACTGTGCATATATATATATATATATATATATATATATATATATATCAATGGATCACACTATTCAATATTATATATATATACCATGCAGATACTCTACAGAATATAAAACGATTCTGCAATGTCCACTATATTCAAGTAGCATGTTTCTCTTATAGGGATAATTATAACCAACAACTGTGAAATAATTACTTAATAACTCAAAACAGAAAGAATAGAGTCCTGGTTAGTTAGAAAAAGAACAATGCTTGAGAACGATGTGATGAAGAGCCTGACTTTACATTCTATGGGGAGGTTCCAGAAGTAGAAATAAAAGAGAGTGTACATACAACGCAGTGAGAGTTGAGTGTGTGTGGCATGATCCTTCAACACCTGAAGGTGCTTAGTCAGAGTATACCTAACACCAGAATCCTTTACAAAGGCTGCCTAGACACGAATAGAGAAGTCTTCATGCTATCATGACCAAAAGAAGCTAGGTGTTCTGGGCGAGCATCTCTGTGGTCCAGTGTGAAGTAAGTGTATTAGCTGGTGTGCCAGTGCTCTTAGGGAAAAGAGTGCACAGGTGAGACGATCAGTGGTGCTGAGGATGGTGTAGCAGGAGCACTGTAAGTGCTCCAAATCCTTGAATCTGGATTTCAAAAGTAAAGACAGAGGCAGGAAAAGGAAGGTCAAAAGAAGCCTAGTGGTTGGCCCAAGGATGAAATACAGTGACAGCTAGGGGCTATGACCTCACACAAGTTTGTAAGCCGATAAGCCCAGGATGGAGGTTGGTGTGTGCCAGTAGACTCTGTGAGGTGGTACATTTTTCTGGGTTCAAAAACAAGATGTGTTTTTAAAACCTAAATGGAATCACTTAAAGCTCAAAGAGGATCAGCCTAGGGAGGATCAGCCTAGGGAGGATCAGCCTAGGGAGGAACAGCCTAGGGAGGATCAGCCTAGGGAGGATCAGCCTAGGGAGGATCTCCTAGGGAGGATCAGCCTAGGGAGGATCAGCCTAGGAAGGAAGGACATCAAAACCTGAAATCAGATGGCTCCACTCCCAAGACAGTATCTTTATCCCTTACCCTGTTCCTCCTACAGACTTACACCCGCCCCTAGAAGAAGGAAAGAAGGAGAAGGCAGTAAGGAAGCTTTCTGCCTGTATGCCTGGATTATAAACAATCACTGTCTGAGAAATCCTTGCACATTAACTATTTACACCTAATAAAATATGGTTATATTTGTGTGAGTGAAAAAAAGACTCAAAGTCATAAAAGTATTTTGATTATAGAAAACAGTCCTATGTGTTCATATCCTAAACATGGAAGCTTGATAAATTATATTTTTCCAAGGGTGATAACTCATACTGGTCTCACCCAGAATACTGCAGTACTCATGTTGAGACACCAGTGAGCTTTTGTTGAGAGATCAGAGACCAGTTGTAACTGGTGAGCTTCATTTCTTGAGATATAAAATCAATATGCTAGGTCCACTCTCAACTATGGGGAGATTCAAATTAATATTTCCAGGTTCAGCCAAGGCTCTTCAGTGTCCTGATGGAACCCTGAAATGTCTAAGGGCATTTAGACAAATTGTCTACTTGTCAATTAATCTAAGGAATGCTGACAAATTACCACAACTGTTCTTTCAACTTTAAAAAGATATCTGCTTTGCTATGATGTTTTTGTAAAACAATTTATCCAAACTACCATTTTGCCTGGAGATCGTCATTCTGCTCTTGAAGTTAGCAAGGCCATAAATAAATTTCTGTAGTTATTCCACATGGCAACCCTATCAGATAGGTTTTATTATACTGAAGCCAAAGATCAGCAGTAGTAATCTTTCCAAAGCTCACATTGTGGACAAGAGTCAGTCACCAAATGATGTCAGAGCTATCCTCTTGACTGTTATAGCGTAGTTGTATTTTGTTTTTCAAAAGTTCATGTGTTAAAGGCTTGGCCATCAGAGGGATGGATTTGAGGTAGTGGAACCTTTAAGAGGTGGATCCTACAGTGAGGTAATTGTGTCATGAAGTCATGAAGTATCTATTCTAGAAAGGGATTGATGCAGGTCTCAAAGGATAAATACGTTCCCTCGAGAGTAGATTGCAATAAAGCAAGAGCACCCTTGAGCTTGATCTCTCCTGCACACAGCTATTTTCCTTCTTCGTTCTCCACAGTGTGATTCAGCCAAGAGAGTCTTCACTAGAGGCCAGATAGACAGGACTGCCACATCTTGGCTCCTCCCTCTATAAAATAGAGAGCTAAATTAACTTTTCTGTAAAGCAGTGGCCATGGTATTTTGTTACAACAGAAAATGAACTACTATAGCGTGACATAGTCTACTACCTCTGCTTCTCCTTTTTCTTTTCAGTCTCCAGTTGTTAGTCTTCCATGTACCATGCCCTACTGACTAGCTAAGCTCATTGCCAAACTGGATGGGACGCGTTCCTCCAAGTCCAATGCTGTACTTCCAGTTCTCAATCTGGATTGTTCTGAAATACTTGGATATTTGCAGAATTACCAGATTGGGAGACAAATCTATTAAATCTATTCTTGCATATAAATCAAATCTCCAACTATACTTCTCTTTACACATCCCATTGACAGTTTAAATTGGAGAATTCCCTGTCTCTCTTGTCCATCAGCCACACTTCGAAATGGTTCTTTGGTCTCTGAACCCTGACTTAAGCCTGGACTTATAACCCCTGTTACCAGATATACTCATCTTTTCAAGTTTTGTTTCATTTTATTGAATACTATGGTGTTGGCATTGTGATTATATATCAGCATTCCAGTGTTCAAACCTACAGGAATAACCTTTAGCCATATTATTACGGTGTTTTGGGGGTGTATAATACTGTATAATTACCAGCTTCTTACTTTAAAATAATAAAAATAAGTGATCAAGACATGATTAATTCTTCCCAAACTTCTGGGCATACTTATGCCCTGCATGTGTGTCGGTGTTCCATATGTTTACAGTACCTGTGTAAACCAGAAGAGGGTGTTGGATCCCCTGAGACTGCAGTTATGGATGGGTGTCAGCTGCCATAGGGGTGCTGGGTCTTTTGGAAGAGCAGCCAGTGCTCTTAACTGTGGAGTCATCTTTATAGCCTTGAGTTTCCTATTTTTATCTTTATATATCTCTACCTATAAAAAAATGAAGAAAGAAATGAAGAAAATGAGAAAGTCAACATGGATGTTCAATGATCTAAGTTTTACTGACCACAATAATTATACATGGCAAAGGCAAAGTTGAGATGGATGAGACTGGCTATGTGACAGGCTCTATGATTCTTCTGCTACAGCCTACCCTCTGATCTATGCTCTGAAATCTTATGCCTACTACTGCCTGACAAGTTATTTAAGCCTTTATTTTTATTTTAAATATATCAGAGTTATAAAAGATTATAAAAAGCAATATCATGTTATATCCGTATATCTTTCCCCAAACTTCTCTCAAACTTCTCTCAAATTACTTCAATTACTGTGCTATTAAGTAATTTATATATTTGACTCATGTTTGCCAACATTCCATCAATGTAGACTTCCTGGACTAGACTTGAACCCATGACCCGACAGTGTCATCAGCTAACACGTCTCCCTTCACGTGGATGGTTCCTAAGAATTTGTCATCTACAAATATGACTCTGGAAAGCACTGGCTGGATTTAAAAATGTCTCTCACTTGGAGTTTTTCTCATGTTCCCACATGATTGAATTCATTGTGTGTGTGTGTGTGTGTGTGTGTGTGTGTGTGTGTGTGTGTGTGTGTGCATGTTTTCCAAACATGCCAAAAATAGGATTCTGCTGTGATTTGGATATAAAATATTTCCCCAAAACCCATGTGTTTGAATACTTGGTCCCCAGCTCTTGGTATTGTTTTAAGAAGTTGTGAGAGCTTTGGGAAATCCACCTAAGAGAGTGAGTTACTGGGGTCTGTCCTTTAGATTTATAGCCTTGCTGCTTGTGCCTTTTCTGTGTCCTGGTTTGCTCAGATCTAAGTATGCAAGCTTCCACTCCCACCCACACAGCCATTAGCAGCTCCTCCTCTTGAACACATTCTCCACCATGATCTACAGTTACACTACCACACCCTGAGCAAATACAGTATCCCCTTAAGTTGCTTCTCATCTGGCATTCAGGGACATCAATGAAAAAAGTAATTATACAAATACTGTGACCTTGTCATTTAGTGCACTAATACATCTGGCCCAGGTGACGCCTAATCTGATCATTTTGCTTGGATGATATTTTCTTCTATCTAGAGTTGCCATTTTCCACCTTATAATGAGAGGCATTTGGATAGGAAGTACTTTCATTTTACATAAATAGCTTGTTTTGTTTTAATGATAGTTTTAAGCAAGCAATATAAACACCCATCATGAGTCTTGAGGAATTAAATTGTTGTATGATGCTTACCAACCTTTTAAGTTTACAGGATCCACTCTACACTGTTACAATATTAATTAGAATTACGCTCTAAGTATGATCTTCATTTGTTTACAAATGGACTTGATGATGTTTATTTTATTCTGTGAATTATGACTCATTGCTGTTATTTTTTAAACTTTATTTCACAAAGAGATCACTCTTTGGCCTTCAAACTTCTGTACCCTCTTGACATGTCTCCATATCAAGAATATTGATATGCCTTGCCGAATGCCTCACCTTGATGGGAGAGGCTCCCTCGTGCAGCCTTCGATTCTCTCACCACTTCCCCAGCTTCATTTGGGTTACTGGAGAATTGCAGCAAAGCAGTAGAACCTAGGGGCCACGTGTATTCACATCATTAAAGTATCATGGTTTCGGGGCCATCTCAGCAGACATAGAGAAACCTAAATGTAAGCATGCAAATGCCTGCACACAAACATACCTGTGCCCATACATACTCTGTGTGTACTTACAGGCATACATCACACACTTACCTTTGATTCTACGTTAATACCACCATGTCATTAATACCTCTACTCTCCTCAGAGAAAACACTGACACACATCATCTGAAGCGTGTTTGCTCACTTGCTTAAGCCTATGGTTTACTTGAGGGTGGTTTCAGAATGTTGAGTGCACATCGGTTTGGAAAGCAAGCTCACTAGCCACAGTATGATTGTACACAGGGCCTTTGCCTCTAGGTGTCGGCACATAGTAATAAGTACTGTACTTCAAAGTTACTTAGGTTGGAGCTTATTTTTAACCCATTCATATATAACTCATTTATACATCTTTGTTATCAGCAGTCCATTTTGAGCCCCATACCAACCTATAGATATATCCTGGTTGATATTAAATATTTAAAATAAGGATCTACCAAGTATTGTCCTAGTTCCAATGTTGCCCTAAGATGCTTTCTTACTCTGATTTAGAAATGTTTGTTTGAATATTACTCCCTTTATCCAGTTACCCCCAAACAAGCTCTTCTGATTACCTCTTATTCTAGAAGAAGATGGAATGATCAGTGCTCACTCAGCGCATTTGTCCCTGTGGCTAGCTCAGAATCCCTTCTCAAGGAGGCAAGCCTTGTCTCAGCATTTGTTTGTGGTCCAGTCCAGATAACTCTGCATCTGCTTCTTACCCTGTGGTTAAAGTCTTGGAATTCCCCTGTTTTGTTCTCTAACAGAAAATGTCTTCTGCCAAGCTCTTTCTTATCACAGAACTTCTTAAAACAGCAACAGCAACAAATAAGCAAAATGAAAAATAAACATTTTCTTATGGAAGCTTTATAAAGCGTCAATTTGTCTAGATTGAATTACCTTTTTTGAATAGCTATACAGTTCTGCTTAGGTTAGGCTCCTGTGTGAGAATCTGAAGGTGAAAGTGAAACATAGCTGACTTGTAGCGCACAGAAACTATTGACATCTGTGCAGACATCCATAGAGCTAAGCAGTGCTGACCAGGACATGCTAGACCCCCAGCTTCTGTCTTCAGCTTTGACGACACCAGGCTTGATTGTATGTTTGCTCTTCAATAAGGACTCCTGTTTCTGTAAACCACCCATGCTATCAAGGTAAGGGGTGAGACAAGACCTGGCATGAGTTTCTTCCCTCTTTGTATTTATGGCTCCCCCGACCCTGATTCCTCGTCTCCAATCTGATGCCCATCAAAATCTAGTATTAGACGCAAAGGCAACTTCACACACTCTAACTAATGCTCACAGTTGCTCAAGGTGAAACTGTGCGGATGTGCATGTGCACATACTTGTGTATATCTCTGTACATATATGACATATACTCAGTTGCCACTCTACCTGGTACAGAATTTTGGTATTTTTCAGTGAGTGCTTTATAACAAGTACCTGAAAAGCTGGGGTGTCCTAGGAACTGGGAAATAGGTAGAAGCGAGGTGGATTTTGAGTTAATGTGTATATGTCTGAAAGGTCCTAGCTCTGAGTGCAACCCAATGGAAGGTTGGGGTCCCTTCCTAAGAATGGATTCATCCACACAAGAACCCCGGCCCTTCCTGTGAAACTGTTCTTCATTTCTCACTTCACACATGGGTATCTTTGCCAGCCTGCTACCCATTTTTTTCTTGCATTTGGGGAATCCAGCACATCTCTCCTTTTCCTGTCTATCCTTTTGAACACCTTTGATCTCAAAGGGTCTTTGCTATGACTAAAGAGCTGTCTGATGTACCCCTTTTGATTTTTCTGAGGAGGTAAGGACTGATTGTGCAACTCCCGCCCACCCCATCCTTGGCCCTTGTTCTGGGACTTCTGTAAGCTTGGTGTTTGCTTTGAAGTCATTTCCCACTATTTGCCATTTTGAAACTCAAGAAGTTCTAGCTCTACGCAACTTACCAGCCCTTTCCTTCATTGCTTAACTTACATTTTAATTTACGCCTAACGGGAAGAAGAAACCAGGAGGCAGCTTAACATTTTGCCTGGAAACTTCCTTAGTAGACCACCCAGATCAATAGTTACATATCTTACATCTCAGGCTAAAGCTAGGATACTAGGTTTAAACCTTTGACCCCACCCCACCCAACGCCCTAATATCCCTGCCTCTGCTTTCATATCACCTATGTTCTACTAACTTTTAATCTTCACATGGGCTCATGGGCTCTAGCTTCCTCAGTCCTATGTGGGTTCCAAATCATGTTTGGTTGTGAGCCTAACTTTTAACAGCTGAGCCATCTTTCCAGACCTATAAACTCCAAATTAAACACAGAAATGTAAACTTTCAAAGTTTAGGGTCTGCATATGCCAGCCACATGGCACAAAATTATGGGGATAAGCAACAACTTTTGGGTTGCCTTTGAGGCCTGCTGCATGGGAAAGTATTTATGACTGGTACTGTTAACCTTGTCAAAAAAGTACCTTAGGCAACCATAGGCCCTGAGGGGAAACCTACTACTACTGTCTTCTAAATGAACTGATGCCAAACTACCCTCTAATGCAGAGAGTCATAACTAGTCAAGTTGCTGAAAACAAATGACTAGTGATTGTTCAGCCATAAATGGGACATTTACATCAATTGTCCTGACCCAAGGCTTGGGAATCATAGGAGAAGAGGCGAAAGAAAGAAAGAAAGAAAGAAAGAAAGAAAGAAAGAAAGAAAGAAAGAAAGAAAGAAAGAAAGAAAGAAAGAGCCAAGAAGATGAGAAGTCTCTGGAACACTGGGCGCTAATGGTTCATGAACTCATGCTGTTATGTTAACTGCATAAAGATCTGCAGGAAATCAAGCTAATGAGTTGGCATCCCAACAGAAAGCCTTGAGTGACGAGGACATGAAGGAGTGGGTCCATGGTGAGAAGACAAGGGGAGTTGGTCTACCTATTATCAAGATACATTGCTTAGGAGGTGGGAGAGGTGGCTCCACGGCAAAGAGTGCTTGCTGCTCTTCTGGAGGACCTGAGTTCAATTCCCGCACTCACATGGACAGTTCACAAATGATTGGGATTCCAGTTTAGAGAACCCAGGGCCCTCTTACACACACGTGACATACACTTACACAGACACCAATAAGTAAAAAAATTAAATCTATAAAATCAATTTGTTTACATGTATGAAATTGCTAAAGTATCAATAAAGGATATTCTATTAATAAGAAAGAAGGTAGCCATCTGTAAGTCAGAAAGAAAGGGCTCCCCAGAATTGTAGTAGGACAAATTTTTTTGCTGCTTTGTAAATTGCTTAGCTTATGGTATTTTATTATAGCAACCTGAGGCAGCTGATTAAAGCCAATAGACAGAACCAATAATCCTGGAAATCAGCCTCCAAATATAATTAAGAAATATTCAGCATCTATGAACAGACTTCAGAGGGACTGCGGATTAAATATTTTTGACCATTCCTTCAATTTTCACATCTTCACTCTATGACATGAAATATGTACAGTGCTTTCCCTGTGTCCATTCCACTGTTACATGATGACACATGAGAAGGAATTAACCTGGATCCTGAGTTACCAGGTCCAGATCTTGAGAGACACTACACACAGAGACCTGAGCTTAAGCATCTACACCTGACTCAGATGCTGAGCTTCTGAACTTGGAGCTAATGCATTGATGGAATGAAACTTTAGCAGGTCATGAATCCACTAGGACTGTGAGAATGAGGTGGATTGCCAGGACTCAGAGAGCAAACTGTGGCCAGCAGGCTATGAGTCCCTGTTCTTGGGGCTCTTAAATTTGTATAATCTTCTCTTTCAATGGCTAGGTTTATTAGAACACTACAGACATATCTAACATTCACCTGAAATTAAGTGACAAGAAGAACATGATTGCTATCTCTTGAGCTCTTCCCTTCCCCACTGAGTCTTAGGTAACCTCTCCCATGTTGTGAAATCACACAATGGAAAAAAAAATACATGGCAGTATTCGCTGTCTTTGGTTAATGGCCACCGAGGATCTCTGCCAAGTACTACATAAATGTATTTGGAGGCAGACACTCAACTGGTCAAGTCTTGAGATGATTTGAGCCCTAGGCAACAACTCTTCATTGCAGGCTATGAAAAATCTCGATCCAGAAAAATCCACCTGACCTCACCTGGATTTTGGACTCCTGACTCTGGGATAATGAGTGCTTGGGTATTTGTGGCCACTAAGCATTGGTCCAATTTCTTGTGGTCCAGAAAATAACTCAGGTATGTGTCATCATTTTATCCCTTCTCAAAATATTTCCAGTGTGCCCTTAAGTTTGTCTTTTATCAAATGTTTACTTCTGCCCTCCACATTTTAGTCAATTCATCTCTTCTATGAGTTAAAAGTAAATATATCTATGACGTATACAGTTATTAATTGTATAATATATTATAATCTATATTAACTATTTATATACTATATGCACCAAAGAGAAAAACAAGTTTATTACAGCATTTTGGATATACACAAGAGCAGAGTAGAAAATACAGTTACCTCATGTACTCATCCCTCGGCTTTAACACTCATTGTCAACACCGAAATAAAAACTTGTGGTCAATGCTTTTTCATCTCTACCTATCTCTACCCTTCTCCAGGTGTGTGTGTGTGTGTGTATGTGTGTGTTACTCTCTGTTGGTGCCTTAACGTCATCAAGTAACCTTGAAGAGCGAGCTGTCCAACAGTGAAGGTTAGATGACATCAAATGTGCTGTGTATTTTATGTAACTCTCCTTCAGGTCCCCAAGTCCTTCAGAAAACTCTGATAAGGAGGCAAGAGTTTGGACAGCGTGAAACACAGTGAAATAGTGCAGAAAAAATGTCCTGACAGATAGGAAGTGAAAGCTGAGAAGAACTTGAGAATTCAATAGATCAAGAATGAGAAGCCAGGGTTCATCAAAATGGAAGTGACATCCTCCCCCACCAACACCCAGCCCCCAGCAGGAATCAATGCAGCCACTGGTGCCAGGCTTCCATCAACATATGACAATAAAGGCCAACAAAGGGTTTGGTGTTTGTTTGTTTGTTTGTTTTTGCTTAAATATTTAAGGAAGGTGATTCTAGAAATGAAGAGTATGGATGATGGTATTTGTAAAGGGAAGGGTACTCCAAGAAGCTGTTAGTTTATATACCCAAATGTAGACTCATATGTGACACGGTTATGATGTGAAAAAGTTCCTGTCATATTCTAGGTCCGAATGTGGCAATGTGAAGAAGTGGTGGAACCTTCAAGACAGAGCCTCTACCTGAGGACTCTTCAGGTAGCTAGGGATGTGTTCTCAAAAGGGAACAGAGTCGTCTTGTAATTTCAACCCCCTACATACTCACTATTGCATGTCATCCACCTGGGACCTTACCAGAGAAGAGCTGGTGCCAGTACCATGCCATAGAACTATGAGCTTTATTTATGCAACATGTAGACACAGGTAGTTCTTTACAGTATCAGAAAACAGATTAATACACACTTCCTGTGCTAGAATAAAAAACAACTGCTAATGCTTGATAAGTTTATGATGAGATTTGTAAAAGAAGGGAGGAAATAATAAATTTTTAGATCAGGTTTTATTGTATTGGAGACTATGATTAAGAGTCCATCCATCATGGAGCTGGAGAGATGGTTCAGCAGTTAAGTGCACTGGCTACTCTTCCAGGGGTCCTAAATTCAATTCCCAGTAACAACATGGTGGCTCACAAATATTTGTAATAGGATCTGATGTCCTTTCCTGACATGTCAGCAGCAGCATACTCATATACATAAATAAATAAAAATATATTTAAGACAAGAGTCTATTGTGGTGAAACAGCTTGGAAGCAGGCAGCAGACATTCTGGCTAGAGCAGCTGAGAGCTCATGTTTGGGTCCAACACTAGTAGGGAATGTTGCATGAGTTTTTTGAAATCTCATAGCCCACCTCCAGTGACAGACTTTCTTCAACAAGGCCACAAACAGTTCCAACAACTGGGACCAAGTATTCAAATATATTAGCCTTTGTGTGTGTGTGTGTGGGGGGGGGGGGTGGTCATTCTCATTCAGACCACCACAGTGTTATTTCAGTTCCCCATTGCTCTTAAATTTAGCATCCTTGAGTGAAATCGATGGTGCCTCAGATATGATGATGCCTATGTTACTATAGCTGCAGAATATATCTGTGGCTATTTATCCACAAATCACTCATGGAGGACTTTTAACAATACAATAATGGACCAGGAGTGTTGTGTTCGATTGGCACTAGAAAAAGATTATTGGTCCCAGCTTGTGAGCTGCACCAGCTAAGTGAGGTTGTAGTGAGTTAATGCAACTTCTACAAGTTACAAAACCCCGCGATAAATTAATCCAACTCACAATGACTCAAATTATTTTTAAACCCAGGAACATTACAACATCACACCCCCCCCACACACACACACACCCCTGAAGCTTCAGAGAACGATGCTGTTTTATGTATGAGCTCTAGATCGAGGCTTAAGAAACCTTCTGCTTCTAAAACTGGAAATTTCCTTTTCAATCACTAACTCACTACACTAAATGCTTTATTTTTTCTTAGATTTTTATTGCCAAATCCAAAGGAACAATATTACAGAGCAACTTCCTCTCTGCTTCCCACAGCAATGATAAACCAAAAGTGTGGACAAGCAAGGGTAAGGTAGCATTGGTCAAAAGTTAACCAACTTTACAACGTAAAACTCCTTTTTCTAATAAAAGCAATCTGCCTCCCTGGAATAAGTGTTAAGCTATTCTTGATGTCCAGATTCAGGATTTTCAGTAGGCGTTGTCCTATGACAGCTAATACCTTGTTGTTCCCTCATGGATTAGTAACTGTAGAGTTAAAAGTTATAAAAAGTAACTGTCATCCACTCCCGGCAGCCAATCAGTTTTGAGCCTAACAAAACAAGAACAAAACAACTTAATATTGGTGTAAGATAAACACTATTTGGGAGTAAATCTATGACTATATATATGCATGTGTGCATGTGTGCATGCGTAAGTGTAGGATATAGAAATGGGTGTGTATGTGTGTGAATGTGTGAGACACACTGTCTGTCTTTCTGTCTGTCTCTTTCTTTCTATCTCCGTCTCTCTCTGTCTCTGTCTCTCTCTTTCCCTCTCTGTGTGTGTGTGTGTGTGTGTGTGTGTGTGTGTGTGTAACTGGAAAGAGGACAGAATAAGAGAGAAGGATGAGGCAGTGGGAGGGGGATATAGATGCACAGTGGTCACACCATAGGTGTTCATCCTCTCTCTGAGATTTGTGTCATCCTCATCTTAGCTACATGAACTAGAAAAATCTTCATTTCCCCACTTCCTATCTATTTTCTCCCTAACATTTAAGAGCCTTTCTGACTCTTCCTGACTCAACTAGCCCTGGGCATTCTCCTTGTTCTCCATGTCCTTCTGGCCTGTCATTTAACGCACCACATGACTCAGCATTTAACTACACATTTTCACTGCTCTCTGGAGGTTCCACCTGTCAGCTTCATCTACAAGGGCAGGGACTCTCAATTGTCTTTATGTGTTACATATCTTCCTTTGCTGTTTCTCCCATGGATGCTAAATTAAAAGCAATGGGAACAGAAATAACACTGTGGTGGGCTGCTTGGGAATAACACCTAGGCTAATATATGTGAAGACTTGGTTCCCAGTTGTTGAAATTGGGAGGGTAGAATTGGGAGATGTGGCACTGTTGGAGGAGGTCTGTCACTGGGAGTGGGCTGTGACGTTTCAATTGTTGAATGAAAATAGAAGGTCTCAGCTACTTCAGCCAGCATGTTTGCTCCTGCTTTCATGTTGCTCCACCATGAAGGACTCTTAACTCTCTGTAAGCCCAACTGAACACTTTTTTTTCTAAGTCGCCTTGGTTCTTGGTGTTTTAGCACAACAATAGAAAAGTAAGTAAGACACAGCCCTAAACTTGTAGCTTAAGATTCTTAGACTTTTCCTGTGCTGCCCAGACCCCCATGCTCTTCATAGGAAGCACGCCACAGCACAGCGGTTGGTGCCACACTGCTTCTGGATTCCAGATCTTCCACTCTCGAGTCATGGGATCTTGAGCAGATCTTCTCTGATTTATTATCTACAAAACAAGGATAATTGTGGCATCTCCCTCAGATTGCTGAGATAATTAAATGGATCAGCCTAGGGAGCATCATATCCAGTGTCTGGTATACAGAAATCAGATTAAAGATGATGACTATCTTTCTCTGGATAAAAATCATAGCATGGACGCCCAAGTTGGCATCTTACACAGAGAGCTGGCTCACACTGGTTTAAAGAGACCAAAGTCATTTTAATATCAGCCTCTGGAAGACATGTGATCTGTTTGGGATAATGGGGAAGAGAGGTCTGGACTTAAAAGAACAAGGTTTATTGTGAGCACAGAGCAAAGGTGATTAAGGTTAGTCTATGCCCAAATCCTAAAGTAATATCCTTCCCAAATCCTAGACAATTTTTTTTTTAGATCCTGACTATAAAAACTTTAGATGAGGTTCACCAGGTCAAGTTGATTGTAGGAACTTTCACCCTAAAATCTTAACCAGTGTTTTGTGGTTAATCTGCCTAACAGTGCAGAACAGTGTGTTGTTAAGCTGGCAGAAATGCAGCTTATACCGAGAAAACATATACAGTAAGCCTATATGTATACAATTATATACAGTGTATGATTTTGTATGTTAGTGTAGCTATAAATTTATTGATCTATGAAGGGTGAAATATCTGCCTAAATATTTGAAATTTGGAGTAAAGGAACAAAAACCAAAACCAGGCTAAAATGTGAAAGTAAGAATAATCTTTCTGAAGACAGTGCACCATTACCCCAAAACTGCTGTCTAGGCTTTGACACCAGGATGTAATCACACCAGTTTGCTGTGCTGAAATGAAATGATTATGAAGAGCAGAGTGTAAACAATGCAATATGGACTTTTAACTCTAAATATGTTAATAGAAATTCTGCTTTTAATGAAACACTTGCAGGAACAAGTTCTTTGTGAAGAAATGCATTTGTTCATCCTAGAGGCTTAAGAATATGACAGGGGTTTGCAACCCCAGAAGAACAACAATATCAACCAACCAGACCCCTCAGAGCTCCTAGAGACTAAACCACCAACCAAAAAGTACACATGGAGGGACCCATGGCTCCAGCTGCATATATAGCAGAGGATGGCCTTGTCTGGCATCAATGGGAGGGGAAGTCCTGGGTCCTGTAAAGGCTCGATGCCCCAGCATAAGGGACTGATATGGTGGTGGGGCAGGAGTGGATGGGTGGGTGGAGGAGCCCCCCTCGTGGAGGCAGGGGTCGGGGTGGAGTGGGGGGGCTTCAGAGGGTAACAGGGAAGGGGGATAACATTTGAAATGTAAATAAACAAAATAACCAATTTTTTAAAAAAAAGAATCCAGCCTATTTTGGAGTTGACTTCTTCCACAAAGTCTCATACCTATATCATAATTTAATGCCTTATGTTGATGTAATCCCTGAAGTGTATTTTGCGAAGATTATTTAGCATGTATCTGATATATAAGAACCAACAAGAGGCATGTACGAACTTTACCTGCTGTACTCATATAGTTACATCTGAAGACTTAAGAGTAGGAAGCCATTCTCTAAGCTTATCAAGTTAACAGCAAAATGAAACTCAAACTTGAACCATTCCAACCATCCATTTCTGGTTTTATTATTAATTGAACAATATAATTGGATTCATTATGACATCTTATGTACATATTTTATGTGTTTCAAACATGTGTCCCCCTCCTCACTCCCTCTCGACCCCTTTCTTCTCTTGTTAGAACTCTTCCTCAAAGTGGTTTGTCTGTTTTCCCTTCTAACTTTTAAACCTACATTCTTCAAATAATATGAAGCAAACAACACTTGTATTTCTGAGTCTGGTTTATTTTGCTTAGCACGATAATCTCTAGTTCCACACATTGTCCCACAGTCAACATAATTTCATTATTCATAGCTGAATAGTACTCTACGGAATATATATACCAGACTTTGTCCACCCATTCTGGTGACGGTCACTGAGGCTGATGCTGTTTCTTGGCTCCTGTGAACTAACCATTCATTTCCATGTTTTTCTTCTTGCTGTTCTATTTCCCTCTTTCCTTTTGTAGCTAGTGAATCCTGAGTTGGAAACAGCTCAGTGGTCGCTCATTTAGCACATCAAGGAATGTTACTCAGCTTTTTGCTCTAAGGGTGCAGTGTTATGTGTGGCTTTCTCTGCTCCATTCTCGTAGGCTAACTAAATACTACCACTAAACCTTGACTGCTGGAGAGCCAAGACCCAAGTTTGCATCTTAATTCTCAGTCCTCTTTTTCAGGCTAAATTTAACTCTCTCTTAACAACTGCCTGCCAGACAAATGGAATCTTTAAGTCAAATGGGTGGAATCATTTGCTTATCATTTGAAAGTTTTAAATTTTAAAAAGATAAATACTTTTGAGAAAGTTCAGATGTATCTCAGTAACAAAGTGATTGCTTGGCTTGCAGCAGGGCCTGGATTTGATCCTTAGTACTGAAAATGATAATGATAATAATAATAATAATAATAATAATAATAATAATAGTTTCAAATCAGGCTACTAGCTGCTCAAAGATAAAATAAATTATTTCTCTCTGCTTATGAAATAAATTCCAAACTTTTATAACTCCTGGTTATTTTATCCTTCACACATTACCCATAATTCTTTAAGGCTAATAAAAAACATGCAACGCAAGATGAAGCTCTGTTGGGTGGAAAAGTCTTTTTCCTGTTGTGGGTGTATGCATGCGCATGCATGTGTGTGGGTATTGGGGGGCGGGTAGGGAGTGCACATGTACTGGTGTGGATGTGGGAGTTTAGGGAAAGATGTGTGTGCACGAACACCTAGAGAGTGAACCTGGAAATTTTATTTCTTAGCTGAGTATGTTGGCACACATTATCTATAATCCCAGGACTTGGAAGTCTGAGGTTTCCCTGGATCAGGGCGCATGTTATCAGCTGGCCTTCAGGTAAAAGCAGTAGATACAGAAAGCATCATCACTCTTAGTTTCTTTCTCCTCCTCGATGACTGCACTCTGAATATGCTCCCCAACAGAGACCTCTGAGGGCAGTTAGCTGACCCATCAGATGCTGAGTTTCCTGGCTGCTGGAGAACCTCCATCAGAACCTCCACCCACCCAAGCCAAGCTTTTCTGCATGCATGTCTGTTTCTTCAATCCCTGTTGCCCCAGTTGGGGAGGTGGCAGCAGCAACCTGGACACTTTGTCATTAAATCTACAGTATGAGAAGGCAGCTGGCTGGAAGCCTTAGAAAGCACCATCCGCAATGCGTTCTGAATTCACCACGAAGCCTCTGTGTAGGCACCAGGATTTATTTTAAAAACTAATTTCGCCTCTCCTCCTTAAGGCATCCCTTTCAGAACGTGAGCTTGTTTAATCATAGTAGAGACCAATCAACTTATACTTAAATGATTGAGTTTGGGACCCCATGGGTCTCTGTAAAATATGAGCCCCCTTACAGTAGAGCTTCCAAAGGCTTCGAGCCATGAAGAGCTAGCGAGCTGAACTGAAAAAGAGCCGGCGAGTCTTTGTTAGTGAATGTTTAAATGTAAAACAGTCCCTCCACTCGAATTCTTCTGTTTGGGTTTGCTTAGTAAGTAAATGTTTATTATACTAAATTCCATTTCAAATTGGCAAAGAAGAAAAGCAGAGGGTGTGACTCTTAAAAGCAAGAACTTCATGTATCTCTCATTTATGGGATTATGTCAAAGGGGACAAAAAATTTTCCATTTTAAGTATATTTATATATGTACCAAAGGGAGATTAAAAAGTAAAATTTAGTCTGAAGGAAAGGAAAAATAATCCAAAGAAAATTACTCTACAGAGATACACTAGTAATTTTTAACATGAGAAAGGGTGGTTAAGAAGAAAGGAAAGGACAGTTAAGGTAGTCTTCAGATAGGACTGTGCTGATCAAGTATAGGGCTCTGAGCTCAAACCCTAGCACCAGATAAAACCTGAGCATAAACAAACACACTTGTAACTCCAGCACGGTGGGTGGTAACAGCAGGAGATGGCTGGGGCTTGCCAACTGCCAGCCTAGTCATATGTACAGTAACAGAGCCATCTCAAGAAAGTCTTACAGAGATTTGACAGAGCAAGACACCTGCTGTCCTCCACTGTATTTCACACACTTCTCTCTCTCTTCCTCTCTCTCTTTCTCTCTCCATATACCCACACATTCCTCTATTGCCCAAATTTTTTTAATTAAAAAAATATATATTTTAAAAGGATGGCAATGAGCCTCCCATCTTCTCCCATAAGGCTCATAACCTGGATGTTTACCATAGCCAGAGTTTGTAGACTTAAGGATAAGTAGATAATAAGACATCTAATGAGAGTCAGTTCATTTATGCTGTGCAAAACATAACTACTAAATATTTGACACGTTCTGCTAGCTTGGAAATAGAAGGGCATGGACATTGGTTATAAATAGGTCCTGTCCCCAACATAAGCGTGGGTCCAGGCGGTGTAGTGTTCCTGTAGCTCTTAATCTCTGGATGTCTCAGCCCAGCTCCTGCCCAGGGAAGAAGGGTTCTGAGTCGCCAGGACAACGTTCCTTTCGCCATGTCACTTCTTTATTTTTCCTAAAAACTGTGTTTTTTAATTTGGCCCAAATGCATGGATCTTCCTTAAATTTATCTTAAAAGCATCATCTGAAATAAAACTTTGAGTAGCTCTAGACACTGGATTCCTTCATCAAAATGTTGACACATTTCAATCACATTCATTTGGCATTATACTTATAGCAAAAACTACTGTTTCTAGAGGGGAAATTGAAACCTGAGGCAAACCTGATTTAGGGGAAAAAATCGAAATGTTCACATCTTCAAAAGCTATTAGCAGCAAATAGTTAGCATTTGAGCCTCTTTTGCCTTCAGCTTAAATGCAAGCTCTCTGAGAGCAAGAGGGAGTGTGTTTGTCATCTTAGTAGAGTTTATAAGGCCCATTACAGTGCCTGATGTTCATTAGGCATTCATTTTGCATGCCAATGAAGGGCTAAGTGAAGAAGCAAAAGAAAACTAAATAGACATGTCCTCACCATATGGAAATATCTATCTGTTAAATGGTATAAAAGAAAAAGAGCAGGCCAAGCTGGGGAATGGCCCAGTGATATAGACTCCAGGACAATAAGCATGCATTTGCTGCAGCCAAAAGGGGATATGCTGTCGGGAGGGAGGGTGGCATGCTTTGGATCTTAAATGTGCTGTGAAGCCATTGAGAAGAGGTGAGACCTTTAATAGGTGGGTCCTACATGGAAGAAGTTAGCTATTAGAGGGCACACTCTGGACTCTTCCTGTCTCTGCCCTTGCTTTCTGGCAATAAGCCCTCTTTTGTTGCATGCACCCACCCTCTCTGTTCTGTACTTACATCCCTGGAGGAACATAGCCAAAACATATCTTTTTCTTCTTATAAATTGATTATCTCAGGGTTTTTTATCATAACAATGAAAAGCTAGTGCTGAAGAGGAGCTGCCCACAAGGCTACTCCGTTAAAACTCAAGTGACATCTTAAGGGATGCTGCCATTGCAGGCACCTCCCCAGAGATGCTTTCTGTACCAAAACTTTGCCACTAAAAGCTGTTGGGCAATAACCTGACATGGTGAAAATCTGTCCTGTGTACCAAGCCGGGCTACCTGATTCCAAAGAGTCACCGGGATTCATTGCCAAAGATTCCTTCACAAGAGTTAGAGGACATGCCATTCTCGTAGCTTGCCCCATGGTGAGGGGTTTAAATAAACACATAGCTCCAGCCCTAGCCTCACTGGCTAGGAATTCTCTGAGACTCCAGTTACAGATCAGTCAGAAGAGCAACGTGACCTCCAGAAAGGCTCAGCCTTGGAACTCTTTGAGGAGGGTAATCTCAAGATGAATGTTTTCTCCATTTAAAACAGATTCTCACTAAAAATAGCAGCAACCAGCAACCGCCTCTACTTATCCCAGAGTCTGTAAAGGGCAGGGATTATGCCACTACAGAACAGTTGCCATACGGCCTGCAGGGTTGCCCTGCAAGGTGGGGACCACAGAGGCAGCATTTGTGGCTTGTGCAGGCTGTCTCCTTTTAACAATAAAAGGTGCAATTAGCTTGACTCTTTGGGAACAACAGACAGAAGTTTAGTACTTTCAAGTGTTCATATTTTGGCATTTAATACTTTTGAAAGGCTTTAAGCACTTGAAAGGTCATTGATTCATGGGGCTGAAAAGTCCCATTTATTATTAACATTTTTGTGGGGGAGATGGAGGGATTTAATTGACATCACCAAGGTCATCAAGAAGCAAGAATCCTCGGTGAATCCTATCTGCTTCTAATTGCTTTAAAAGTTGGCCCGTGGAAAGAGAAAAGACAGTATGATGAAAGACGGCTTCGGGGGGATGAAAAAGAGAAGCCGTGTCTTTCGATGCCTAGAGAGAGGTTTGTGTGCGCTCCAAAGACGAAGATTTTATTTTAGGCGTAGAGCTTAAAGGATAATCTTCACTGTTTCCAAGTTACCTTCTGAACTTGAAAAACCAAGTGGAACAGTGGCAACGGTGCTGTTTGGAAACATTCACCTGCAGGAGTCTAATTTGTTAACAGGAGTTTCGCGATTTGAGAGCATATTTAAATAGCAGTGTTTGCAATGTTTCCGTGGGGTACAGAATGTTAAGGGGCACCTTCTCTGTCACAGCACTTACTGAGCCAACATTTACTGAAAGCTTGTTAGGTGCTAGCTTCATCCCACTTAATCCTTACGAATCACTGTAGGGGGCGATGCTGCTGATACTAGGTTTAGGTTATTTAGTGTGTGTGTGTGTGTGTGTGTGTGTGTGTGTGTGTGGTGTAGGTGTGTGCAGTCAGTATACATACCGACGTACATGTGAAGAGACCTGAAGAGGATGCTAGGTGTTCTGCTCTATAGTCCTTTGTCTTATTCCCACAAGATAGAGCTCAAGCTGATGCTGATGTCTGTCAGTCAGCAAGCCCATGGTCCTCCTGTCCTGACCCCACAGGCTGAGGTTACAGGGGAATATGAGGCTAAGCCTTGGCATTTTGTTTTGATTTTTGTTTTGTTGTTGATTTTTTAAATGAGTATGGGGATCATAATTCAGAGTCTGCTGTTTGAAGAACAGAGGCTCGTACTCACTGCGGCATCCGCCTTCTCCCCATTATGTCCATTTCACGAGGGAAGAAATAAATGGAAATGAAACTGTTCATTGATTTCCTAAGGTCACAAAAACAGTGAGGGTTAGAAGCTAAATGCAAGCAAGCCGAGCACTTGTGCAAAACAAGACAGCCAGACCGGCATGCCAGCCAACCCCATGGTCCCTGTTGAAGGCTGCTCTTTAGTTCCTAAAAATCTTTCTCTCATACTTTCTAAAGCTCAACAATGATGAAAACAACGTTCACAAAACATTGATTCAACTCTGTGTTAGATTTTATTTCTGGAGCTTCTCTTATTTCTGTGGTGGTCTCCACTGGCCTGATCTCTGCAGCTGTTCTACAGTTTGGAAGGTATTTGCAGTGATGTGAATTCAAATCCTTGGGCTACTTTGATGAGGGTGTATTGTAATTCTTCAAGCCTCTTTCACACCCACACCGCATTCAGTGAATGGGCTTAAGTCCCAGCTAGGAATGTCTGGTTGAAAAGTAAACAGAATTTGGAAATTAGCCCAAACTTCTCAATTTACAACCTATGGAAGGGAGCCTGAGAGAAGTCGAATCATTGGTTTTTCTTCCTCTGGATTAAGTTCAGGGCCTTGAACATGCTAAGCTTGGGCTTCACCGCTGAGCTTACTACACACCCATATCCTTAAGTCAGTTCCGGGAGCCTCCCACTGAGTTCCACATAGAATGATGAATCCAGGTTACTCCAGTCCTATGCTTGTCCTCAGTTGCTGCCTGAGCTATATCTCAAGTTGATGTGCACGCGGCTGATAGCCTTTGGCACCAGAGTTTTCTCATGTGTAACCAGAGTCACAGAGTGAGAACCAGGTGGGAGCAAGGCCAAGCTAACGTGGGCAGAGTCCCCGGGTGCTCCCAGTGCTGTCTCCCACTGTCCAATTTGAATCCGAGATATTTGATCTGTGCTCTGTAAGGCACGTAAATATCACTTTGTGTTTCTTTGCCTTCTGGTACTTGGTGCAAGCATTAGGTAAGTTTTGTGCTCCGTGTGAGCATCTTCTTCAAGTTTCCCACAGAGTAAATCTCTCTCTTTCCTCTCTGTCTCTCCTCTCCTCTCCCTCACTCTCTCTTTCTTCCCTTCACTTTCCTTCCTCTAGGATTTAATCATTAATGTCAGTAAGTATATATATGGCTTGCTGAGCCAAACCTGGAGAAGATTCACAGATGAAGGACACAACGAATGAATATACCAGGCTAAATCAGGTTGTGAGGAGTTCCAGATGACAGAGCAAGGAGGATATAAATTTAGGAAGAAGAATTTTCATTTCTTGGACTGGGACACAGAACTCTACATAGGAATGGTAGAGCCATTGGATAGGGTCTGGTACTGAATAGGGTGAAAGGCAGTGGTCACTTTCTACTTCAGAGAGAAAATGGTTAAGGGTTTATGGGAATCCTAAGGAACTCAGTCAGTATGTGACTTCGTAAAAGATCCTTTTATCTTGGTCAACCGTACAAGTGGTTTCAGAACAACAACATCAGAAATGCAACAATGGGAGGAATAGAAGGATGCATGAACACGCTCTGAGTGTGTTATAGTTCTGCACACAAAACTGTCAAGGAGCAAACTAATTTGACAAAAGATTTTCTCTTCATTGAGAAGCAGACTTAATTCAACTGACCAGTGACAATTACATAAAGACTTCAAACTCAAAAGATCCGAACAGAGCCGCAAGAGGAGTAGATACCAGTTTAACAACCACTTTTGTATAAATTGTCCTTTCCTGTAATATCTTGACTGTGTGGTTTTTTAGAGACTTGTTAGATAGATGCATGATGAAACATCACTTCTTCAATCAGAAAAATAAAATATAATATAAAATAAAAAAGCCTGTTTAGTTAATTATATATGGGCCTTTCTTTTCCTTTCTAGATACTGGAGTCCCTGTGAATCTGATGAGTAGACAAAATTTGCTAAAAAGAGAAAAGGCTTCAGAACATTTGACAATACAAAACACAATTGAAGGAACTAGATGTTTTGTTCTGAGAAACTGGAAGTCCCAGCAACTGCACACACTTCAGTCAGTCTGACCCTCTCACGGATGCCGACAAGCTGTAACTCCTGGGTCAGACACAAAGGACACGCAATAGCAGTATCTTCTTGTCTCTTACCAAGTTTCCACAGGACAACTCCAGGTTGGTTGGAGCTAAGCACACACACACACACACACACACACACACACACACACACACACAGAGAGAGAGAGAGAGAGAGAGAGAGTGGATTGCTTGATTGGAGAGGAATCTTAAAGTTGGGAAACATCAGTCTTTGATAATGGGCTATAAGCAGCACTGCTCAGTCATTTTCCTAGGAGGATCAGATACCATCTCAACACAGACCTCTTCACAAAGAAAAGCACCTTGCCCTTTTCCAGAAAACATTAAGAAACACGAGAGGCCCTTGGAGAGTGGCTTTCAGCAGTAACTACAGTCTTCAGAGTAGTCACGGGAAAGCATAAGAGGAATCACCATCAGTCATTCCAGATGCAAAACAGAATCCAGTAATGAAAAGTGCAGAGTGAGGCATGCCAGCTGATAAGGATGTGCTTTATACCAAGCAGAGCGAGAGAGAACGCAATGGATGCCTTGTGAAGTTAGGTGAGGTCAGGATGAAGCCTGCCTGCCCTTTGTCACCGGTTATTCAGGAAAGCAATGCATGTAACAGAGAAATGGAATAGTTCCACAGGCTGGGATTAGCAGAGGGGAGAAGAGAACAAAGTACCATAGTACCCTCCGTGTAGAAGGACCCCCTCCTCCAATGGAAGCATAAGACCCCCAGATAGTCCTGAATCCTCCATATACTGAAGTTTTCCCTGTTTCTATGTTTGTGATAAAGCCTTCCATTAAAGGCTCAACAACGACAGAATAACTATAACAACGTATGACTTTTTAAAAATGATGTGAACATTATCTTTCAGTTCCTTCCTGGAATTTTCCATTTAATATTTTCAAACTGTAGTTGATATCTAGCCACTCAATGGCTGAGAGTAAACTTCAGCTGAGATGGCAGGGGAGGGAGCTCTGTAGCAAAGAAGAAAGGCAGAACAGAAAAGGATAAATTCTGCTTTCAAAGGCCAGCTACTTCTCGGATGGCAAGTCTTCTGAGTCTCTGGGTCCCCAGAGCACACAGGTTTCCCTTTGATGACCCAAGGACAGGCCAGTATCCAGTCTCTGTGAACACCGTTGCAGGCTTCCTTGTCTGCCGTGCCCTGTCAGCTAAGAAAAACAGCTCAGAAGTCTGGTTGGATTAAAAGGAAGTTTGAAGCCTTTCCCTAGATTGATGAGCCTGTATTTCGAAAACAAATCTTAGCTAAAAGATCTCTTGTAATCTAACCGGAAACAACTCTGACATATAATCCAAAGCTTCAGGATATTTAAAAATAATCCATCAGCTCAGGGACTTCTTTTTTTTTTTTTTTTTTTTTTTTTTTTCCAAAACAAGTGTTTCTGTGCTGCAGAAAGAGACTAAAATTGTAACCTTTGGGTCAGTCAGCAAATGGATATCTCCAAGCCTGGATTTAGTAGCTGGTCCCTTTGTTTGGCTTGTGATGGATGACACACAGACAAAATGATGTGATACTAAGAGGTGAAGACTGACAGAATCAGATGTGTGAGCAAAAGTGAAGGAAGAGAAACAGGAGATAAGGATTCATTTTATGTCCTATGCTTATGGTCCTGTCATATGACCCATTCCTCTGACTCTTTGTGTGTAAAGTGAGACACCCAGCATGGGCAACAACCACCTTTCTTTGTGGTTCTGGAATCTGCCAAGAACCCATGAAAATTTGCTTCCCTCAAAACAGGAATAAGGTGGGCATCCTGGGGTTGACAATAGGGCTTGGGAGAGATGGGGTATTGCCCTTGAAAATGCTCTAAATGAGAATCCTCTTTCTCTAGGTTTACAGAACCATCAGTCTGGATACTGTGGAGGGATCTTAGGGGACTTTGTGGGCCTTTAAGATGCGGCATGGGTATCCATTTGGATCAGGAAGCTGGAACACCTTTCTCCAGGACAATAAATCCAGCAGAGCACTCTAATACTAAAGCAAATATGCAAACAACAGTAAAAAGCTCATTGGAAAGGGACTCAGACTAGTTGGGTCCTGGTTCTTCCAGTCAAAGCCAACTGTAGAAGAGGAAGGACTGCTGTCTGTAGAGTGGACGTTTGCCTGGAAATTTCATTTCTCCTTTCTCAGAAACAAGATGTTCAGATGAAGCTTAGGGGATTACTTTTTGTTTCAGGCCAATAGCCCCTTCAGGCGCAAGCCAGTGTGACCCTGGATTCTGTGTGCTCAGTGCTTTGAGCACCATTTCTGGAAACCTCATTATAAATCAATAAATAAGACATCCACCTCACACTTTACCCAGTGCTTTGGGGCTTAAAGTTCTTCTAAAAAGTACTCAGGTTTCTATATTATTTTTACATGCCAATTCTGAAAATGGACATCTTGAAACTGCAAGGCTCATGTTTTAATTTTTGTTTGGTGAAATTTTTTTCAGCATAGCAAATGCATCAATGTACTTATAGTCTGAAAACATTTGCATATCACACTGTGCAATGAGGACAATAAAAAGGGAACTTGAATAGATCTCTTTTTTTCTACATATTTAAGTATCTGTAGGATCTGGAATCTGCCTCCTGAAATTGTATATCTTACCTCCACTTTTTTTTAAATGTTTTTTTTTTTAATTAGATATTTTCTTACCTCCACTTTAACCCTCGAAAACAGAATTGCTCGTGCTTATACATCTAACAGCAAGGAGTTGACTTCATCTCCTCCACATGTTTTGTGCCTGTTTATACTTTAAGAGGTTTCTTGCAGGAAGAGATGTTGATGTAAAAACTTGGGGGTGTCTTGAAGGACATAAACCAGGGACTTGTAATTTAGAGTTCAGACTACAAATGACAACATTATGTTTTTCTGAATCAAAAAGCAGATCTAGAGTGAGTGACCTTGGTAAAGATATTTTTTCCCATCCGGAGATGCAGATCTACATGATAAAGGTCAGCTGAACTCATTATAAATATCTTGTAAGGTAGGCAGTGCTGCCCCCCCCCACACACTCCTGCAAGGAGAAAAACAGGAGAGGGAGGGCTTACCTGACATTTTGAAAATGTGCTTCTCACCCCAAGGAGCCAAGAGTAATTACGAGTGAGCATGTCTCCAAGGGGATTGATTTACTCTGAAGAGCTCAAAGCTTTCTTTTTATCACTTGTTATGGTATTCTTGCTCTGGACAGAGGATGGGGGTGGGGACACAGTAAAGAGAGGAGAATAAAAAGTTACAATCTGGGAAAATAGTGTGGAGAAGAAAGGGAGAAAGGCTAGAACAGGCCTGAGGAGCCCCAGTGAGCTTACAGCCAATGTCTGGGCTCAAAGACATCAAAGAGGATGGATGGATATTTCTCTCTCTTTTCCTTATAGAAACTGAATTTGAAGTTGACCCAAGGAAGGGGGCAGAAGCTGGAACTACTATCAAGGTTCTTTGTGTCATTTCCTTTTCATGAATCTACAGTGACTCCCACTATCACCGGGGTGCCCAGCTCTACCTCTGTCTTTCATGGGGACAGCAACCTCTCTCCACTGTCTACTCCAGCCAGCCTATCCCAACCCAAACATTCCCACTCACACCATCATCTCCTTATTCCAAAGCCTGCTCTCCTCCCCTTGGATACATCAATTACACCTCTGTCCTCAAAGGTCAGGTACTAGATTCGGTCATGTGTAGGCCGCCTTGTGATCGCCATTCCAAGATGGCGCCGGTTTCCTGTCCGCCCTAGGCGGTAAACAGCTCAGTGCGCAAGCGTAAGGGCCCGTTCCCGCCTTGGGAGCTCTTACCACCCGTGACGCATTCTGGCCTGATCTGGAGATAGCCTATGGTATGATGCCACATCCTAGGCGAGCATATTTCCCTATATAAGGACGCCCATCTTGGGCATTGGGGCCCTTCACCTCCCAGAAGCTTTGCTCTCCCTCACAAGATGCAATAAAGCTTTGCTGTAGAAGGATCCTGTGTGCAGCCTGCTTCTTCCTGCTGGCGGGATACGGCGGGTCGCAGTCATGATAATAACATACTGCATAAGGCTTTGTACCATGAGCTCAGATATGAATTACTACACGGGAGGAACTGTCTTCTTGGGGCACTGTCTTCACTGATGGTTTCAGATCACATCCGTCATTATCCATGTCTTATCTCCTGGATCATTGCTCCTCAACTCACATCTATAGTATCAAGCGTGAAGATGGAAGACCATGGTATATTCCGAGGAGAAACTGAGGAACTAGGAGAATCTCAGGTGGGATTCTGAGAGTTACTCTTTATTTGTTTATTTAGGAGACGGTATCATGGAGTCCAGGCTGGCCTCACACTTACCATGTACCTGAGACTACTATTACTTTATATATTCTTTCATATTGTTTGACAGATTCTTATCATGGTCTCGTGGGACATTTATAACGGAAATCGGAATATATATTAAGCTCCACAGATGATTCTGAGGTGGCATTTCAGCCGTGGGACACAGACTTCTTCCACTTAACTATCTCTCCAGCCTTGTGACATCTTCATGCTTGCAAGGGAGAGTATTCTTCTCTCTCCCTTGTACCCCTTCCCTTCCCTGCTCCTCTTCCTTTTTCTTACATCCCCCTTCAGAACAGGCTACATCTGTATTGGACAGTCCATAGGCACCTTTCCTACATCCCCCTTTAGAACAGGCTACATCTCTACTGGACAGTCCATAGGCTCCTTTCATGAAAGGGGAGGGAATGTGATGACCTCCCCTGCTCTCTTTTCTTTTGGGAAAATGTTACCCATTCAGTACCACACATCACTACTATCACTTTATCTCAGTAAAATAAAAGGACATATTACTGCATTTGAGATTTTTTTTTTATTTGGTAACTCTATGCACATAAAAATGCATACTCTTCTTACAGCCAAAGTCTTTTTGATAAGCTATCATCTTTCTTTTAAAACATAACCTTGAAGTTGTGCTTGTAACCCATAAGTTCCATCAGAAATGTAAGTACAATAGATTCAAATTATACATCAGTGCATTTAAATGTGTTAGCTATAGGAATACAGAGATTGGACTAGGACTGGTAGTTTCAAAACTCTGTGAACTTTGAGTTTAACATTATTTAAAAATGAAAATGATAGCATTCCCAACCAGAGTTACCAGCTAAATAACTATTTTTCCTATGCCTACCACTGCTTTCTAGCGCTCCCTGCTTTGCAAGAAATAAGTAGCCCCTTGACATCATCTCTACACAGGCTTCCTCACCCAAGACCTAAATGTGCACAAAGCCAAAGTAAAATTGAGATATGACTTGTCCTCAGACTCATACCTGATCTCTAATTATTCATTATCTGTTCTGAGCAGAGACTGCTTCATTTGACAGCAAAATCTACACAAGTATTGGTGTGCTTGGCTTTACAATATCTTCAACAACATTCATTGAGTAGACACAAATGTTTGCACCTTCCTACTTGGGGTCTAGTAATATAAACTTTCCATTATCCCCAAATAAGACACCTTTAACACAATATCAGGTTTATGAAATAACGGGTTGTTATCCTAGGGCCATTCATGGTTAAAATTGGATTTGTTAAGAACATTAACAAAGAGGAAGCTTTGCTCAGACATAAAGCACTTTGATTCCTTGGGAGGGCAGCCTACAGTGTCCCCACTAAGCAAGGGCATGGTCAAACTGCCCTTTCTCCAGACCTTCAAGCCCGTCAGCCCAGGTTGAGGTTGGCATGCTCCGATATGGGTCTAGAAGAATCCGGAAGCACCTGACGATTAGGATGCCCAAAAAGATGAACAACAGAATCACAAAAACAAATGTTGTTTTCTGTTCCAGAGACATGCTATAATCTGATCCGTTCCCAAGGGGAACCAGGGGTGAAGGAACAGGCTGTCCTCCATCCATCGTCCAGGGAATCCAGAGCACAGTGTCTTCTGGTTCCCCTTTCTTCCATCATCAGTTTGCAGAGATCATGGTGGCTGCTCCCTGGAGGGGCTGAGTTATCTTCAGGAAGAAAGGAAAGAAGAGGAAGCAGCTATCAGAATGGGACCTGTTTTTCTAGAATCATAGCATGTTTCTCAGACACAGTCTATGGGCTAACTTCTCTTTAAACTAGAGAGGCTTAATTCTTTGGAGAATAATATATCCCCTCTGTACAAAATGACCAGATTGTCCTTAGAATGGCCATCTGGAACCAGAAGGGATGGGCAAGAAATTCAAGTACAACACACAAGATAAGAAGTAGCAAAACAACATTGGCTTCAAAGAGTGCTCTTAATATGCAACCTCTCTGTTCAGGACTCCTCCTACTCCATCCAACAATGTAACTCTCACATCACTATAAAAATGTTGCCAATCAAAGTTGAACAGCAGCTGTGTGCCAGCACTGTGATACACTTGACATCCAAGAGTCACAAAAGCAAGGACTGCTTCAACTCCGGTGAGGGCAAACTAAGACCAAAAAGGGAGGTGTTTAATATAGAAACTGGCAGGGAAGCTTTGGACTCTTCGGCTCTGGAGTCTGGTTTCCTCTTTGCTGCTAAATAAATGTGGGACCTTAGAGAAGTCAATGTGTTTTATGCATTCAGAATTGCCTGCATATCTCTCGGTACTGAGATAAAGATGAATGTCTGAAAAGCATCTGAAAAGTATACAAAGAGGAAGAAAAGACAAGAAAATATTGCTTCACTTCAGACAGGACTGAAGGAGAGTCTGCTTTCTGCTGCCTGAGCTGAGGGGAAGGCACCATAGACTCCTAACTTCAAGGAAGTTTTTTGTCTTTACTCTTCAAATCAATGCCCAGGTTCACTTCTCGACCCATGGAAGAACCTAGAGAATTGAACAAGGGGGAATGAATTTGATCAACTATAGCTAAAAGAACAGTGGCTTCCTTAACATCATTACATTGGAAGAGAGATACAGAGAAAGAGCGAGAGAGAGAGAGAGANTGTGACCTAACCATCACCACAGCCCTTCTGTGACCTAACCATCACCACAGCCCTTCTGTGACCTAACCATCACCACAGCCCTTCTGTGACCTAACCATCACCACAGCCCTTCTGTGACCTAACCATCACCACAGCCCTTCTGTGACCTAACCATCACCACAGCCCTTCTTCAGTTAGCTTCAGAACATCACCTTTAGAACACCGTTAGTCACCTGAATAACAGAGTACATGTAGCTTGACACAACAACAAATATAAAATAAAATCCCCATTCAGAAAACCGAGTTTAACAAAGGGGTAACTACCAACATCCAAGAGGATGACGTCACCAGTTTGAGGGTATTGCATCTTTGGTAGCTCTACCACTTTAATTTTTTTTTCCTGGATGCTGGAATACTTGTCTCATTTATGATTCATGCTCCTTTTGAAGCAAGGCTGAGATAAAAGTTAACTGTATTTTAAAAACAAATAAGCCCTTTAGAAATATAGGAGAGGGTGATGAATTGGGTTTGCCCTGAAGTTGCTTATTTTTAAAGCATCCTCCACCTTCAGGTGTTAGTGTTCACTGGACCTCAAGAAGAGGGCAGGAGAGCAGCTAGAGCCTCCATTGCAATTTCCTCCTCATAACAGACTAGGGCCATTTGCAGCCACTGAAAATATCCACATTGGACTTAATCACTCCAAATATAAAATTATCCAAGGGCAGGGATGAGGGAGAGCCACCTGATGGTGGCGGGCACACGTCTCTGCTGGCACTTTCTCGCTTGCCTTTTCTTGTCCCATGGGCTCCACTCCGTGTGTCCCTTGCTCTCCTTGCTCTTCCCTAGAATCCCAATCTGTCTAGCTTTCCTCTGGCCCAAAAGAAGGCAGCGTCTTTTCATTTCTCAACAGAGCTCAGTAAGCATTTCTAGATATTTAAAAAAAAAAAATGAAAATATACAACCCCAAAGGTAAATGTAGGAAGAGAAGAGATAACTAATTATATACATTTACAAAGTTAAGCCTATCAGGGATATGTGAAGTCAAATCAAACAAGGGGGACCAGAGAGAGAACCCATAAGCCTGGAAGGTTAACCCCATTCTACAAGACAGCTGAGCAGAACAGCAAAGCCTTCTTTTTTTTGTTTGTTTGTTTTTTGTTTGTTTGTTTGTTTTGTTTTTTGTTTTTCGAGACAGGGTTTCTCTTTTAGCCCTGGCTGTCCTGGAACTCACTTTGTAGACCAGGCTGGCCTCGAACTCAGAAATCTGCCTGCCTCTGCCTCCCGAGTGCTGGGATTAAAGGCGTTCGCCACCACGCCCGGCCAGCAAAGCCTTCTTTAGGTCACCCCTCCTTTCCCTACTGCTGGTGTCTGAGCAATGAGAGCTGTCTTGACACCGGATCCATTTTTGTTAACCTTCTCCAAATGGGGCAAATGGCAAACAGTTTTCCCTGGATCACTGTTTCATAGTTCTTAGGCTCTACCCATAACTCAGGACCACGAGCAAGTGTATTGTTCATTCAGCATCTGCAGCAATGAGACGCCCCAGGGGAATCCCTAGGATGTAGCCTCATCCCTCAACAGATTGCCTACCCCTCAGCCCTTTCAGTCTCCTCTTAAGAGACCCTGGTGCTTCACTTCTTCACAACCTAACTATTACAATGGCGTAATAATCAATTGTACTTCATAGTTTTACTACACTTTGCTGGTTACAAGGCAAAATGCAGTCGAAGATGTAGTTCAGTGGCAGATAGCCTAGTAAATGTCAGGCCCTGTTACCACCCCTAGTACCCATCTCTAGAAGATAGAGGGTGGTGAGCCAGAAGGAAGGAGGGAAAGAAAGAAGGAAAAGAAAGGAAAAGGAAAGGAAAGAACAAATGCATAGAGAAACAAAGGAGCAAAGGAAAGAAAGAAGGGAGGAAAGAGAAGGAAGGATAAAGGGAAGGGAAAGGAAGGAAGGAAGGAAGGAAGGGAGGGAGGAAGGGAAGGGAAGGGAAGGGAAGGGAAGGGAAGGAAAGGAAAGGAAAGGAAAGGAAAGGAAAGGAAAGGAAAGGAAAGGAAAGGAAAGGAAAGGAAAGGAAAGGAAAGGAAAGGAAAGGAAAGGAAAGGAAAGGAAAGGAAAGGAAAGGAAAGGGGAAGGAGAGGAGGGATGGAGAGGAGAGGAGGAGAGGAGAGGAGGGAGAGAGGGAGGGAGGAAGGAAGGAAGGAAGGAAGGAAGGAAGGAAGGAAGGAAGGAAGGAAGGAAGGAAGGTGGGTGGGTGCAAGATACAAAAATCCAGTTAATTCTTGTATACAGCCTAACACCCACTTTGCGAAGCCTGAATATAGTTGGTGATAGAAAAACAGATCGGTACACATTCAGTAAGAGCATGCAAGCAAAAGAATTTTGAAAACTTTATATCGCACTTTATAAATTGCAGAGCTCTCCTCTTCCAGCATACCACAGTGCCCAAAAATAACATATTTCGGTCAGAAAGAACCAAACTTTCTTACTAAGTAAATATTTCAGCAAGGAACATGTCACTTTTACCCTATGAGCAGTAACTCTTCCATGAGAACTGTCCCCACTAGGAGCAGGAAGAGATGCAAGACACAGGATGAAGGAGCAAAGAAACTCAGAAGGTGAGGCAAAGATCCCTGTGGGACTGACATGCATGTGAAGGGCAGGGGGAGCAGCCAGGGTGCCATGAGCAAATGGATACATGATGGCTGGAGAAGGGGTGGGTACCAAAGGATCAGGGGACAGAGAGACCCTGAGACAAAGGCCAAAGGCCAAAGGCCAACTACTTCACAAATTCATTTAGAAGCAGTTAAAATCTCTCCAAGCAGCTGCTTAATTTTGAAACCTGCAATCAGCTCACTGGCAATTTACAAATTTAAAATGTTCAACGGCATGCTTAAATGGAAGGGGGAAAAAATCAGATTAAAAAATAAAGGGAGTGAAAAAGTAAGCGTCATTGTTTAAAAACCGCCATGCACAAATATTCAAGCACCTAAATTTTTAAAAGCCCATCTTAAAGTAAAATGTCCCTGTTTTAGTAAAAAATTATTCTTACAAAATGTTCAGTGGTGCTTTTAACTAAATAATGAAATCTTCCTTTTATGAATAGCAATAATGAAATCTATTTTATTTTATTTTATTTTATTTTATTATGAACAAAGACATCTGAAAAAACAGGGTTTTGGCACGATCACCCAGAGTCTTACTAATAGCACATGGCAGTTATTTTAAGTATAAAGAAGGACCACGGTTACTCACAGCGGTGTCTGGCTCTGGCGGGATTTCGCCATCATGCAGTGCATCTGTCTGCTCTCTCTCTGCCAGGTCCAATTGTGTTTGCTTGGGAAATAAAGTCTAAGTTTAATACTGAAGCAACAAGACTCAATTCAAAAGATGCCTTTAAAAATTACATAACATACCCCTTTTCTCAAGTCAAGCTCCATGGAGTCTCTGAAAATGACAGAGTGGAAAGTATCCTGAAGGACTCTAGTGATCTGTGCAAGCAACCTATCTGTCCTCCCCCCCCCCCCTTTCTCTCTCATCTTAATAATTGCAAAGCGTCCTTCTTTTTGTTCATCCATCCTCCTTATACACTGCATCCTGTCCATCTTAAATCTAACTGTTCCTCCTCCTAGAGACTCTTGTGCCAGGCCATTGACTCCCTGGTATGTGATGTTCTGATGGTTCATGGACCACAGAGCACTATTGCTACAGCAAAAGAATCTTCTATGCTATTAACTTATTTTCCTGTTTAAAATAGAACACGTGTCAAATCTCGTTCGACTTCTGGTAAAATGGCCAACACACTGGCCAAAATAAAGTCCCAGGTGATGGAATCTAGGGACACCAGGGGACAATATTCTGATTTTGCCTGCTCACCTAGAACACCCCCAACACCTCCACCGCCAGGTCCTGTTCACAATGCACACTCTTCTTTCCACCTGTGTGTTTTATCTCTGTTCGCAGGGTCGTCACCAGCTAAGCCCTCACAGCTCTTCTTTACCAAAGATAGTGCCTCTTACTCTGTCTGCAGACACTTCAGAGAACAAGTATCCAGGCTGTGTGCCTTCTTCTTTAGGAAGCAACAACTTCCTGAGGAATGCATTGCTGGCCTAGGGTCACTGAGTATTTGGGCATACATTGGATTGAATGTCTGACCCCCTTTATAGTCCAGGAAACTGAATTCGAAATGCAAGGTTCTAGCTACTCAAGTCAATGAACAACCCAAGCCATTCAGCAGAGCTGAGATATGCGATCTCAGAAACAGATCAACTTTCAGAGAATCACAGACAGTTCAAGCCACCATGACATGTTCATCGCCGCAGATCTTATACAGTTTGAAAAGCTGGTAGTTATTTGGCTGTTCAGTTTTTCCTGGCTTTTGGTGCTGATGGGTGGGGCCCAAAGTATAATAAAACAATCAGCCAGATATAGGCAACTACCCTTTTAGTGAAAAGGTCATTCTTACATTATCTGCCTCTTGAAAAAGAATTTCAGTCCTCTAAAATATACTGAATTCCAATGTCTTACATGGAGATGATTAATGTCAACAGGCACCCTTTTCAGGCTGCAAGCCCTTGGACATTTTATCTAATTTGCATCTCATTATGCAATTTCACACAAAAAAGGAAAAATACTTTGCTATAAGCAAAGTATCTCTTAGAGCCACAACACATTTCTTACCTCATTTTTAAAGTGGCAGCGACACACGTAGCCCAGGGCATTCGTGACCTCGACCTGTGGAAATGCTTACAGACCCCTGACTCCAGAGCCTCACACTTATGTCTCAAATGCCTTCCTGCCTGGAACGCACTGTGGTAGCAGTGGGCGTGACAGCTATAGTCCTTGGCAGCGCTGCCTGGCACGTTCTGGGTGTTCAATAAATAAGCAGTAGGAAGGGATGCTTCCCCTTCTTCACCACCTTTGGGCAAAGGGAGATTTATTTCTAGTTTGTGTTGTGTAAAGGTAGCACACAAAAGCACTTCCAGTTACCTAAAGAGTAGCCTCTCCCCTTCCTCCACACAATGGGTTGGGAGGAGTTGAAGGTCTCATCTCTCGGCTGTTAATACTCTCTCTGCTGGGCAGATAAACACACCACTGTTTGTGTTTTAGGCGCGTCTGAAGAGCATAATTGCCGTGCCTAGTTTTTAATGCTTCTAGGTCAGGAAACCTAATTTCTTAAGTTGACATGTTTTTAAAACTAGGCATAAACACAGTCCGTCCATTGAACAAGAACACTCATGAGTTTGTCCAGTTTACACTGACAGGACACTCTGTCCTATGAAGAGATCCTGCGTACTTCATTTATGTTTATCTGGCAGAGTAGGGAGACAGCTGTTTAGACAAACAGGAAGGGAGCTGGCTAGGTAGGAAGGGCTGAATTTGCAGTGTCTGGTGGAAATGAGCTTACCAAAGGGGTTGCAGTGTTCTGCAATGGCCCTAGCATTGATTACTGACACAGGACTGTGACTTTCAATGACCTAAGGAACACATCCTGAGGCTGAGTCTTAGTAAACTCAGTCTCTACTTTTATGCTAGAGAAAGCCTCAGCCACATTCTGATTCTCAGAGCTGAGGGTTCTACCAAGTATCTCTGACACACTCCCTCACTCTAGGAGATGAACATCCCAGGTTCAACAACCCCTAGAACTCTGAGTGAGCCCTCTATATGGGCCTCCTCATTAACTCAGTAAGACCAAACAACTAACAGCTTTTCAAGCAGTAGGGTATGCAGCTAAGAGAGTGTCCTGTGTAGTGTCTGTAGAAAAGACACTGGAGAGGCAAAGTCTTGTGAATCTTCCAGAAACCCTGCATATTAGCCAAGTAAACAGTATCCACATAGTTGTGTGTGTGTGTATATATATATATATATATATATATATATATATATATATATATATATATATGTATTCAGTGATGCAAAATGTTTCATATAAATTCAAATAATTCATGGTCCAGGTGATCAGCTACAACTCTGGGTAATAATGTCTGAGACTTTGGAATGCTTCAGACGTTTTAAATCGTCCTGTCCCACATTTACTTTTTTTTGGTTGACATAAATACGTGGCAACATATACATATATTTTTCTAAACATTGCCTTCCTGTTCCAATACAACACGCACCAGGGCTTGAAATTTCACAGGACAGCTGAGGGAGATTATTATTTTATGCGCTTGCAAAACATACTCTAGGATACTAGAAAGCTCACGGGCAATATTTTAAAAAAAAATGTGAAGCTGGTCAGCTCCAAATGTCAACAGGCAGTGTCTGCAGTCTTTTCACACTGCTGCTGTGTGGAAGGTTTCTTTTCTGCTCATCCCTGCAGTCAGTCTGCAGATGCAGCTGCTTGGATTTAGGAGTGGAGTCTGTTACTGCTGCTGTTACCTCTGGGCCATTGCGGGACATGGCTCTTCCGCCGGAGTCCCAGTCTCCTCTCTACTTCTTTCTCAACATCATTTTCCCCCTAACACCTGCTGAGAGAATTCTAGCCCAGCCAAGAACCATGCGGTAACCAGAACTTAACTGGGCAAACTGAAGCCACAATCAGTAAAGTGGCACCGTAAACTTCAAACAATGAGCTCTCCCATTCCTCTGGGTTTTCTGTCTCATTCCTCCTGAGTTTTGTGGTAGAAGAGATGATGTTCATGGGGACACCCCCAAAAGGCTACGGCAGGCAGCTAGTGCTCCTCGCTTACGGTCATCGACACTGATTAGGAAGTTGCTGAGTTGTGAGCCCTTGTAAACAACACTAAACATTCTTGTTACCTTTTCAGAAGGTTGGGTAAGTCACACGAAGTGGGAAACTGTAACGAGTAAACAGTTTCCAAGAAGAAATTACTACAGCTTATGCAGGGAGAAAAAAAGCCTGTTTTCCTACTTTTTAAAAATGCAGTATCAGAACCAAGGTAAACTTAAATGTGCTCTTATAAGGGGGGCATCGTTACATTTTATCTTCTTGAACTAACTTTCCTTAGCAGCTGATTAATTAGACTTTAACAGTCAAATTTAAATTCAGAACTCAGACCCAAAAGGTACCTGCGATTACTGCTCATGCATAAATTACAAAGTTACAGAAAAGCATCTAATTAGCTCAAAGTCACAGTTATGATGGAGTACCTGGATCTGGCTGGGCAAACGCTTGATTCATCTCCTGGTGAAACAGTTACAGGTAGTTAAAAGCCTGTCTGGTTTCCATTCTTCCCGGCCAGGCTGAGTTCAAGCAGGAGACAGAGAGGTAGCTGGGAGCAGCTGATGGCACACCCAGCTCTAAAGCTGTTGTCTCTCAGGCTTAGAAACTTCCCATTAAAACCTCCGAGTTAAAGGAGCATCGTCTTTCTGTGTGAGGCGTCATTAGCAGCCAATACAGCTGCTTCTTTGAGGCAAGCCATGATTTCAGTTCTGCCTCAGCAACTCTTCGGAGGATTCTGCTTCAGTGAGTAGAGGCAGTATCCTCTCAGGGAGTCTGCAACCGTCCTCAAGAAAACATTAACATTCAAAGGGAGTGCACGGGAGAGCATCACAGGGCATTCCCGAAACCCTTTCAAAAGCAAAGCTGTAAATCTACCTATGCTGTGTCTCCTCTATTGATTGCTGACACTGTGCCTGTTAAGGGATATCAATTAGCACCTTGCAGCAACCAGCTTTAGTATTGATTATGGTTTATAACCTTCAGGCCAACTCAGCCAAAGGAAAGACTTTAAGGGAAGGGTATCACAAAGCATTTGGGAGACTAAGACTCCTTTCCCTAAAGAAAATAAAACAACTAAGAAAATAGCATCCATGGGAGAGAGAGAGAGAGAGAGAGAGAGAGAGAGAGAGAGAGAGAGAACTTAAAAAGAATCAAGTCAGATTTTCACCATATCTGTAAATATGCTAGCAGGTGGCTGGATATCATATCCCTTTGGCCAAGCTGGGACAACTTTGACTTCCCCCACCTCCCCCTAAAACAGGCTACCCAAGACCACACAATGAATAAAATTGGATTTCTGTGGCGAAACTATTGTCAAATTTAGACTCTTAGCTGCATGGCACAGTCCTCAAATTGCTTTCTTTCATATTTTACGATGAAATTCTTGCTTTTAAGGGGAAAATATTACTTCCCTGGAAATACTTCAGCATAATCCTTAAGGAAGACTATCCCTGGGCTTCGTTTTGTTTCAAGTTTATTTTCGCCACTCACCACTTTCTGTATTGAAGTGGAAGTCGGATCAGCAACCGCTTACCCAACTGCCAAGTGATGGGTACAGATAGCAAGGATGCCCCTATGCCCTTCAGCTCTGCCGGCCTCATCCCTGGGGAGACAACACCATTACTAAGCAGCCCCAGGAGACTGAGGTGGAGCGTCTGCCTAAGAAGACAACCTTATCTGTGAGCATCAGGCAACGACCCTCAGATGCCCCAGACCCCAAGACTCTCAGAATCAGGGGCTGCACTTTAGGACCCAATATTAAAATTGGTGTACAATCTCAAGAAAACATGAAGGTTCTTTCCCATGATTTTAAACTTGTTTCCTTTTTAATTTTTTACTTACATCTCCCCCCTACCCCACGCCCCTCCCCCGCATCTTATTCTCCTTTCCTTTCCTTCCTCCCTTCTCCCCTCCACCTCTCACATATACACCACAAAACAATAGGACTAATAAAATCTAACAGAGAGCTACAAGTCAGGCTGATGGGTTCTCCTGTGATTCAGCCTACTGACGCTGGGCAGTGAGGGTGTGTGCCCTGTCTTGGCAATGCCAACAGTATGGGGCAGGGAACATTCTGACCCACCCTCATTCCTGTGTTTATCATTCCATGTGGTCAAAAAGTAATGGGTCAGAAACAGCCTGAGTTGCTGTGGCTTGCCTTACCAAAGAGGTCTTGTCTTCAGATACTGTTACAGCCTACATACTCAGAGGAATGGAATCAGAAAGGACCCAGGACTCTCCTTTAGCAACTCCAGAAGCGAAAATCATCCCTGTGTTAGAGAGATGAGTGTTTGGCCTGTGTTTGTAACTCTCCAGGGGAGTCAATTCTCCAATCCCCTGGGACAACTGTCAGTGTAAGCCAACTCCTTCCCTGCTTGCTTATTCTAAGTGAGTTGATACATTTCTTTCCCCTCTGCTCTTGCTACAAAAAGTCAGGCTTTAGCCAAAGAACACCTGCTCAAGCTCTGTGCTTCTGTTTAGAGCCAAGTTCAGCTCTTTGTTTTGGGAGATGTGTATAATTTGAACGATTGGAATTAGCTCTTCCTTCCTCCATGCAGCTATGCTGCATGAATCATCTCGAATTCTGAAACTATAAGGATACATACAATTCCACTTAAATTGTTCACAATAGGCTCTACGTCTTTTATCTTTGATAGCCTCTAAGCTCTTCTCTGAATTCTTTCCAAACTTTATGTTCCCTAGGCTGAATTTTAAATAAGGACCTCAGGATGTTGCACAGCCATGTGTAATTGTAATGTGACAGTCTAACTTCCCGAGTCATTGGTGTATCTCGTAACCATTGGTTAACCATCAGAACTTCAAGGCGTCTGCCCAGAATCAGATTCAGTCTCGCAGTAGTCACGGACATCATGGGCTCCTGATAGTTAAAGATCTACTTTAAGGACATTCCCCACATCCTGATTTTAAGCATCATCTTGAAGGGTCTTCAATCTGCCATCCTCTTCTCTGTCCTAGGAAGTGCTTTTCCATAAAGATCTAAGCATTGAAAAGGAGACTTCATAAGCCATCAGATGTACATCCATATAACAGCATTAGTTATTATTGCTCTCCTTCTCGGCCATGATTAATTTTGTAAAACAAAATTGACTAAAATGTTGATTTTTCTTCAAAATCTTCAAAATGCAAACGTTGTTCTTATTATTAAACTCTGTATTTTAAAAAAATGGTTGCGGGGGCTGGTGAGATGGCTCAGCGGGTAAGAGCACCCGACTGCTCTTCCAAAGGTGATAAGTTCAAATCCCAGCAACTACATGGTGGCTCACAACCATCCGTAACAAGATCTGGCTCCCTCTTCTGGAGTATCTGAAGACAGCTACAGTGTACTTACATATAATAAATAAAATAAATCTTTAAAAAAAAAAAAAAATGGTTGCACACCCAGGTTGCACGTGTGTAATTGCTCTCAGGATGCTGAGACAATATGAAGTCCAGGATCTTGTTGAAGTTTATTCAAGCTGTACACTAGACAACCATGAAAGGCTAACTGGTCAGAGCCCAAGGAAGCCACGTCTAGCTCCTGGAAGCTGATTAATGGAAGGACACGCCCCCTTCCATTGATACCATCTCTCCCTTCTGTGCAGATCCCACAGACACTGGCATTCGGTCCTCACTTCTCTGCTGATCTTGATTTCTCTGGATCACAAGAGTCCTCCTTGCCTCAAGCAAAGGAACTCCATTAGTGTCCGTTTTCTTAGCTCGTGGCAGCTTTGAAGCATGGCTAATCACACCTTGCAGGGTACATGGGCTAAAGTGACTGGCTAGATCAGATGTCTGGGGCCCTGGGGGGGGGGGGGTCTCCTTCAGTGATTCCTCTAGTCACAGACTCATTTTTTTCCCCTTCCTGGTACTCAAGCCAGGTGTGTCTTGTGCAACTCCCAGTAAATGAGGCATGAATATGGAAAGGCAAACGGCCCGGGACACACGCCCATCACTCTGCTTCTTTTAACCCACACAAAAGAAATATGCCAGTTTATAAATGTGATTTTTTTTTCATTTCCTTGGTTATAAATAGCAAGTGTGGTATAAGTAATTTTATTTTTAAGAATCTAGTCTCCTTCAGTTTCTAATACCTGTTCAATTAGCTCAAAGTGAAGCGTGAGTTCATGCCGCTACTCACCTATCTTCACAGCTCTGAGAACATTCAAAGGACAAGTTAGGGTTAATTTAAGAAAATGTACTCCATCTTTATGAGTTAGGGTTCGTGTTTGAGCAATTAGTAGAAGCAAGCCTCACGGTTTGATATTTTCTTGGGTGTGGTTCTTGGGCACACGACATCAGTACCACTCCGTATGCTCAGTGAGTAGCAGTGCAACCACTGCGGAGAAGGATTCTGATGATGATGAAGAACAGACAACATTGTAACTTGGTGGGAATGCACCTGATGGAAATAAAACAGGCTGAGTGCCCAGCCATGTTAAGTTTGTGTCCCCTATTCTATATGAATCAAATTAAGAACGCATGCCAAAAGGTGCTGTGATATACTGAGAAAGAGACTGCCCTACTACCCCAAGGAACACCTCCATGAAACGCATACTACTAGTGCTACTGCAGGAGGATATTTGCAATGTTTTAGGAATGAAGGCTACCACTATGGACTGTCCAAATGGAAATGCTTTACACTTAACAGCTTTGTGGGTAATTTTATTCTTTTTAAAAAGACTTTTAAGAAAATAACAATCATCTTAATAGCCTTGAATAACTTGATGCCTTTAAAATGTCATAGAAAGTGCCAATTAGAGTTTTATCCTAACTGTCTGTTGGCATTTCCCTGTCATCCTTGTGGACCCGTGCTTCCCCACCTGTCTGATGGCTCTGTTTTGGGACGGAAGTGCGGCCGCTAGAGCAGTGAGCGCACCGAGAATCTGAGGACATTACAGTGATTGTGAAAGTGAAATATCGTGATCCTGGGAGTAACTGACCGAGATTAGCTCGCCTTTAATGCCTGACAAAAATCTGGAAGTGAAAGTCATTTCACTGAGCAAATCAATTTGAAAATACCCAGAGGGGGGGCAATATCATCTAGAGTGCTTTTTTTTTTTTTAAATGACCATTTAAAAAATTATAAAAAACTAATCTCTATTTCTACCACTCCAACTTGTGGAAATGGTGGGAGAGGAAGCCAAGGAAACGTGATAAACAGAAGTAGGATGGGTGGGCACTGGATGTAAATTTCAGCTGCCTCAATCCTGGAGCCTATCGGAAGTGTGCTTAGGGACTACTTGAAAAATACTGGCTTTACAAGTGACTTGATATCACAGCAAAAAACAATTGAACTGTGGTTATATAACATAGCTTAAAACAGCACCCTTAGCTTTCAGTTCTGTTTTACAGATTTGGGCAGGAAGCCCACAATAGTATATATTATATATTCATATAAATAGTATATATTATGTATTTATGGTTAGGATGTATGTAAATACTATAAATCATATATATGTTATATTAGCATAGTAAATTCTATCATAAAGATTTTAGGAAGAAATATTTGGGAAAATCTATGTGCAGGTAACATAATTCAGCAAGGCCTGTGTTTTGAATAAGACATCTACATGATTGCTGATGTAGGGCTTATCAAGGAAAAGCTTTGAATAATGATATTACTGAATTTTTCCCATTCTCGAATATCTGGTCATAGTAGAGGCTTCAATCCTCTTGGAAACAGCCTTGGGTTTAAAGTTTGGGATATTACAGACTTGGAAACACTGATTAAATCTGTGACCTTGTAATTAGGGAAAATCTGTATGTCCTTCACTGTGGCCCTGCAGCTGGAACTCCATTCAAAACACAAACCATCCCCGCCCCCCCCCTCCTCTCCTTCTCATC